>ML099504.1:34810-90444 GCA_003697995.1 Taxidea taxus jeffersonii | reverse complement strand
GGTGGAGAGAGGCAGAGGGAGTAATAAGCTCCCCACTGAGCAGAGATGCCAATATGGGACTTGATCCCAGGACATCAGGATCATGACCTGAGCCAAAGGCAGAGGTTTAACCAACTGAGCCACCCAGGTGCCCCATAAAATGAGATATTTTGTTTATTAAATGTTTAAAATAAAAATAATAAAGTGTCATTTAAACAAAGATAAAACATTAAAATATCTGAATGTTGGGACATCTCTCAGTCGGGTAAGCATTCAACATTTTATTTTATTTTATTTTATTTTATTTTATTTTATTTTATTTTACAGAAAGAGAGAGAGAACACAAGTAGGCAGAGCAGCAGGCGGGGCGGGGAGGAGCAGGTCCCCAGCTGAGTAAAGAGCCCAATGTAGGGCTCTATCCCAGGACCCTGGGATCATGACCTGAGCCAAAGGCAGAAGTTTAACCCACTGAGCCACCCAGACGCCCCTATTTTTAACTTTTTGAGCAATCTCCATACTGTTTTTCAAAGTGGCTGCACCAGACTGCATTCTCAACAACAGTGTAAGAAGATTCCCCTTTCTCCACATCCTCTCCAACATTTGTTGTTTCCTGCCTTATTAATTGTTGTGATTCTAACTGATGTAAGGTGGTATCTCATTGTGGTTTTGATTTGTATTTCCCTGATGGTTAGTGACGTTGAAATTTTTTTCATGTGTCTATTAGCCATTTGTATGTCTTCTTTGAAGAAATATCTGTTCATGTCTTCTGCCCATTTCTTGACTGGATTATTTGTGTTTTGGATATTGAATTTGAGAAATTCTTTATAGATCTTGGATACCAGTCCTTTATCTCTAGTGTCATTTGCAAAAATCTTCCATTTGGCCTGTTGCCTTTTAGTCTTGTTGACTGTTTCCTTTCCTGTGCAGAAGCTCTTTACCATGTAGAAGTTCCAAAGGTTCACTTTTGCTTTTTTTTCCCTTGTCTTTAGAGACATGTCTTGAAAGAAGTCACTGTGGCCACTGCTGACTTTCTGATTTTTTTTTAAGTATTCTTCATGCCCAGCATGGAGCCCAATGTGTGGTTTGAACTTCTGAGATCAAGAATTGAATGCTTTGGGGTGCCTGGGTGGCTCAACTTGTTGAGCAACTGCCTTTGGCTCAGCTCATGATCAGGGGGTCCTGGGATTGAGCCCTGCATTGGCCTCTCTGTTCAGTGGAGTGGGGACTGCTTTTCCCTGAGGGTTTAATGAAGAGAGGATTCAACAGTCTTTCAGCTCTGAGGCTGGAGATCAGAGATAGCCATTTTCATTTTCATCATCTGAAGTGGGGAAGAGTCTACGGCCATACCACCCTGAATGCGCCCGATCTCGTCTGAAGTGGAGAAGAAAGCATTCAGAGAACAAAAGCACAAAAAGACTCTGAAGAAGCTTGCACTGAGCCCATGACCCTAGCAAAGGGCAGTGTAACAACGCCTAGGCAAAGGAAGGTGAAAATCAGTGCAGCGGGGCCCTCTAGCAGAAGACCAGCTGGTACAACAAGGGGATGCCAGTTTCCCAAACATAGATAATTGATAAATTCCAGTACTAGGGGGAAACGGTACATAGAAGTTGATGTTTCTTCTCATAATTCTTTTATTTTTCATTTTATTTTTTTCTTTTCTTTTTTATTCTTTTTTCTATTTCAACTAGTTTCTTATTTTATCAACCCTTTATTTTTTAAGTATTTTTAACTTTCATTTTTATATTTATATTTTATAGATATAACTTCATTTTTGCTTCCTTTCACTGTATTCAAATTTATTTTTGTATATATAAGTTTTGCTTTCTTTGCAATTTCGGGATTTAGGGTCTTCTAATGAAAACACACCCAGGATGGAGTGGATCACCATGTTTTGTCTACAGGGGAGATTATATTCTCTCTTATTCTCTCTCTCTCTCTCTCTCTTTTTTTTCTTTTTCTTTTCTTTTTGGTTTCTGACATCTTCATATTTGTCTAGTGTGCATTTTGCTGGGGTTGTTGATATTTTTGATTTTTTTCTTTCATTCATCCATTCTTCTCTTAGCAAAATAACTAGAAGGATGAACTCACAACAAAAGAAAGAACTTATGCTCTGCCACAGATCTAACTGATATGGATGTAAGTAAAATCTTGGAGCTTGAATTCAGGGTAACACTTATAAAGTTATTAGCTGGGCTTTAAAAAAAAGCATAAAAGACCCTAGAGAATCTCTAAGTGCAGAAATAAAATCTAATCAGGCCAAAATTAAAAATGCTCTGAGATGCAGTCTAAATTAAATGCTCTAACAGCTAGGGTAAATAAGGCAGAGGAGAGAGTAAGTGACATAGAAGACAGGTTGATAGAGAGGAAGGAAGCTGAGGAAAAGAGAGAAAAACAACTAATGGACCATGAGGGGAAATTTTGAGAAATCAGTGATATCATAAAGCAAAACAATATTAGAATTATTGGGGTCCCAGAGGTAGAATAAAGGGGGGCAGAATGTATATATGAGCAAATCATAGCTGAGAACTTCCCTAATCTGGGAAAAAGAGGAATTCAATTCTAAGAGGCAGAGACAATGTCCCCCCAAATCAACAAAAATCCATCAACACCCTGACAAAAATAATAAAGCTTGAAAATCTCAGAGATAAAGAGAAAATCCTGAAAGCAGCTTGAGGCAAAGAGTTCCTTAACCTACAGTAGTATAAACGTTAAACTGGCATCGGACCCAGCTACAGAGACCTGGCAGGCCAAAAAGAGCCGGCATAATATATTCGGGGTACTAAATGAGAAAAAAGTGCAGCCAAGAATACTTTATCCAGCAAGGCTGTCACTCAGAACGGAAGAAGAGATAGAGTGTGGAAGAACAAGAACTCAGTGGGTAAAATAAACAATTAAAACAGGAACATGCATATGTGGCTAAAACTGTATGTATGTGACAAAAGCCAAACATTCACCCATCATTCTGTAGTGAAAACATTGCTTGCTGAAAACAGCAATGATGGAGAATGACATAGTTAGGCCTATGGAGGTCAGCTTTCCCATCTCCTGCAGCCCTCTTCTTAATGCTTCACTAGGACTTATGCTGATAATCATGCATATAGTTTCTTGCTGCCCATCATGTGATTGCTTTCTTGAGTTATTTTTTCCTTGCTTCTGCATACTTTGGTGTATGCATATACATACATACATATATATGCATATGGATATATATATATCCGTATACTGTCCATTGTGAACCTAACGACACCACCAGAGTGATAGTGAGTGGGTAGAGAACATTTATCATGCTAATGGACCTCAAAAGAAACCTGGAGTAACAATCCTTGTATTAGACAAATTAGATTTAAAACCAAACACTGGGGCGCCTGGGTGGCTCAGTGGGTTAAAGCCTCTGCCTTCGGCTCAGGTCATGATCCCAGGGTCCTGGGATCGAGCCTCACATCTGGCTCTCTGCTCAGCATGGAGCCTGCTTCCTCCTCTCTCTGCCTGCTTCTCTGCCTACTTGTGATCTCTGTCTGTCAAGTGAATAAATAAAATCTTTTAAAAAATAATAAAAAAAATTAAAAAAAACAAAACCAAACACTGTAGTAAGGGATGAAGAGAGACACTGTGTCATAGTTAAAGGGTATATTTAACAAGAAGATCTAAAAGTTCTAAAAATTGGTGTTCCTAATGTGGGAGCAGCCAATTATATAAACTGATTAATAACAAAATTAAAGAAGCACATTGATAATAATACAGTAATATTACACATTGATAATGATGCAATAATAGAATTCAAAACCCCACTCACACCAATGGATAGATCATCTATGCAGAAGATCAACAAGGAAACAATGACATTGAATGACAAACTGGACCAAATGGACTTTACAGATATTTACAGAGCATTCCATCCTAAAACCACAGAATACATAGTCTGCTCTAGTGCACATGGAACACTCTCCATAGTATTTCACATACTGGGTCACAAATCAGGTCTTAAGATTCCAAAAGATTGAGATTATTACTTGCATATTTGCAGATGAAAATGTTTTGAAACTTAAATTCAATCAGAGGAAGAAATTTGGAAGGAACTCAAATACTTGGAGGTTAAAGAGCATCCTGCTAAAGAGGGAATGGATCAACCAGGAAATTAAAGAATTAAAGAAAAATCATGGAAACAAATGAAAATGAAAACATGACTGTTCAAAACCTTTAGGGTACAGCAAAGGTGGCCATGATAGGGAAGTACATAGCAATACATGCCTTTCACAAAAAGTTAGAAAATATTTAAATACACAAGTTAAACTTACACAGAAAGGAGCTAGAGAAAGAATAGGAAGTAAAGCCTAAACCAAGCAGGAAAGGAGAGATTATAAAGGCTAGAACAGAAATCAATGAAATAGACTAGAAGAACAGTAGAATAGATCAATGAAACTAGAAACTGGTTCTTTGGAAAAATTAATGAGATTGATAAACCCCCTAGCCCTAGCCACATTTATCCGAAAGAAGAGACAGGACCCAAATTAATAAAATCATGAATGAAAGAGGAGAGATCATGACCAACACCAAGAAAATATAAACAATTTTAAGAACATGTTATAAGCAACTATATACCAACAAATTGGGCAATCTGGAAGGAATGGATGAATTCCTGGAAGCATATAAACTACCTAAACTAAAACAGTGAAAAATAGAAAATGCAAATAGACCCATAACCAGCAAGGAAATTGGAGCAATAATCAAAAATCATCGAAGAAGCAAGAGTCCAGAGCCAGATGGCTCCACAGGGGAAATGAACCAAGCATTTAGAGAAGAAGTAATACTTATTCTTCTGAAGCTGTTTCAAAAAATAAAAAGGGAAGGAAAACTTCCACATGTGTTCCACGAGGTCAGCACTACCTTGTTCCCAAAACCAAAGACCCCACCAAAAAGGAGAATTACAGACCAATATCCTTGATGAACATAGTTGTCAAAATTTTTGCCAAAATAATGGTCAATAGGATACAACAGTACTTTAAAAGGATTGTTCACCACAACCAAGATGCATTTATTCCTGGGCTGCAAGTGTAGATCAATAAATCAACATGATACACCACCTTAATAAAAGAAAGGACAATAACGACATGATCGTCTCAATTAATGCAGAAAAGACAATTTAAAAAATACAGAATCCTTTCTTGATTAAAACTCCTACAGTATAAGGATGGAGGGAACATACCTCAGTATCATAAAATCCATGTATGTAAAGCTCACAGTGAATATCATTTTCAATGGGAAAAAAACTAAGAGTTATTCCACTATGGTCAGGAACACGACACTGATGCCTATTTTCACCATGTTCAACATACTATGTTCAACATAGTATTAGAAGTCCTGACCTCAGTAGTCAGACAACAAAAAGAAATAAAATGAATTCAAATTGGCAAAGAAGACAAACTATCACTCTACAATTTGACATGATACTTTATGTGGAAAACCCAAAGGACTCCACCCCCAAATTGCTAGAACTTATGCAGGAGTTCAGCAACAGGAATGATATAAAATCAATGCACAGAAATCACTTGCATTTCTTTACACTAGAAATTTTTGGCTACACCAAAAAAATCGCTAGAGCTAATGCATGAATTCAGCAAAGTTGAAAGATATAAAATTAGTATATAAAAATCTGTTGCATTTCTATACAACAATCATGAAGAAGCAGAAAGAGAAATTAAGGAATTATTCCCATTTACAATTGCCCCAAGAATCATAAGATAACTAGGAATAAACCTAACCAAAGATGTAAAGTTTCTGTACTCTAAAAAAAACTTCAGAATAATTAAAAAATAAATTAAGAAAGACACAAATAAATGAAAAAAAAGTTCCAGGTTCATAGATTGGAAGAATAAATATTGTGAAAATGTCTATGCTGCCCAGAGCAATTTACACGTTCAATGCAATCCCTTTCAAAATACCATTGATATTTTTCATAGAGCTGGAACAAACAATCCTAAAATTTGTATGGAACAAGAAAAGACCCCGAATCACCAGAGGAATATTGAAAAAGAACATGAAAGCTGGTGGTACCATATTGCCAGACTTCAAGCTGTATCTCAATGCTATAATCATCAAGAAAGTATGGTATTGACACAAAAAGACACATAGATAAATGGAACAGAATAATGAACTATGAAACGGACCCTGAACTCTGTGGCCAGCTAATCTTTGACAAAGCAGGAAAGAATATCCAATGTAAAGAGGAAAATATCCAATAATGGTGCTGGGAAAATTGGACAGTCACATGTAGAAGAATTCAACTGGACCATTCTCTTATACCAGAATAAACTAAAAATGGATTAAAGACATAAATATGATAAAGGAATCCATCAAAATCCTACAGGAGAACACAAGCAGTAACTCTTCGACCTCAGCAGCAGTGACATCTTGCTAGACACATCTCCAAAGACAAGCAAAACAAAGCAAACAAACAAAAAAAAAAAAAAACAAAAGTGAGAACTATTGGGACTTTATCAAGATAAAAATCTTCTGCATAGCAAAGGTAATAGTCAACAAAACTAAAAGGCAACCTATGGAATGGGAGAAGATATTTGCAAATGACATATCAGATAAAGGGCTATTAAATGATCTATTAAAACTTATCAAATTCAATACCCATAAAACAAATAACCCAGTCAAGAAATGGGCAGAAGGGGCACCTGGGTGGCTCAGTCAGGTAAGCATTTACTTTTGGTTCACGTCATGACCCAGGATCCTGGGATCGAGCCTTCCATCGGCCTCCCTTCTCTGTGGGGAGTCTGCTTCTCCCTCTCCCTCTGCCTGCTTCTCCCTCTGCTTGTACTCTCTGTCAAATAAATACATAAATAAAATCTTAAAAAAGTAATAAAAAGAAACAGGCAGAAGATATGAATAGGTATTTCTCCAAAGAAGACATACTAATGCTGATCATACACATGAAAAATATTCCATATCACTTAGCCTCAGGGAAATACAAATCAAAACCACAATGAGATACCACCTTACACCAGTCAGGATGGGTAAAATTAACAGGACAGGAAACAACAAATATTGACAAGAATGTGGAGAAAAGGGTACCCTCTTACACTGTTGGTGGGAATGCAAGGTGGTACAGACACTCTGGAAAACTGTATAGAGGTTCCTCAAGATGTTAAAAATAGATCTACCCTTATACCCATCATGTGCACTAGAAGGTAGTTACCCCAAAGGTACAAATGTAGTGATCTGAAGGGATACATGCACCACAATATTCATAACAGCAATATCCACAATAGCCAAGCTGGAAAGAATCCAGATGCCCACTTACAGATGAATGGATAAAGGTGTGGTATATATAAAATGTAATATTACTCAGCCATCAGAAAGGATGAATAGTTACCATTTACATCGATGTGATGGAACTGGAGGATATTATGCTGAGTGAAGTTAAGTCAACCAGAGAATTACAATTATCATGTGGTTTCACTCATATGTGGAATATAAGAAATAGTGCAGGGGATCAAAAGGGAAGGGAGGGAAAACAGAATTGGAAGTCATCAGATAGGGAGAAAAATGATGAGAGACTATTAACTATAGGAAACAAACTGAGGGTTGCTGAAGGGAGTTGGGGGGAGGGTGGGATAATTGGGTGATGGACATTAAGGAGGGCATGTGATGTGATGAGCACTGTGTATTATATGCAACTGATGAATTACTGAACACTGCATCTGAAACTAATGATGTACTATATGTTGGCTAATTAGATTTAAATAACATTTTTTAAAAGTATTAGTATAATAAAGTAAGCAAAAACACTAAAATCAAATTTTGAAATAAAAGCATTCATAATTCGTACATTACCCAACCTGGATAGGCCCTCAGAGATCGTATAAATGCCAGTTTTATTTACTGAGTAGTAAACCAAGGCCTTGAAGAGGTTAAAAGACTTTTCTAACATAATGTGGGACTCTGGGAAGTAACAGAGCAAAGACTAGAATCCAGATTTTCATTTTTTCTTATCTCTTTCCAGTAGAACTTATTTTTCTTTTCTTTTCAAATTACAGATGGGTACAAAATAACAAAAACCTTTTTAAAAATCAGAATATCATATCTCCTTTTATTAGGAGAAAAATCCAATTATAAAAAAAGACCTAACAATTAAGGACCAATTCATAAAGGTTAGTTCCAGTCAACAAGGTCATCTAGATATCCAAATGAGAAATTGTTCACTCACTGAGTTGGAGAAGCCTCTCTTCTTGCCATATCTAATAAGTCAACAAGAGGACAGATGTTCATTCCCTACAAGATGAAAAATGAAAAGTCAAATTTCTTTAATAGGTAATTAGTGCTTTAATATGTCCTGATGTTTATATATGTGTATGTCTGTGTGTGCATATGCACACATTCATGTCTTCATCTGACCATGTTCAGAATTTACAACATTATCTGAAAATTCAGAACAATCATTAGATAACACTAGACAGAAGAGCTGTGATTTTCTCTCACAAAGATCAAAGGTAAATACATATTTCATACAAAAATCTGGGTCATCTAATAAAACCTAAAAAAGTCTACTACTATATTTTAAAAATGGAAGTAGTTAAATCACAGAGCCAAGGTGCTACAAGAGGTTTTCATTTCAGTATATTCTGATGAACTCAGACACATCATTTTGTCCTTATTATTCATCTTCCACTAGAAATGGAATTACAGTCCTCTTGGCATGTTACTTTAAAGTTTTCTTAAAGGGAATACTAAAAGAATCAAACATTCTATATTAACAAGCATTCACTGAGCTGTTTCCCAATTCCTACTGAACACATATTATGTGCCAGAACCTGTATTAGGCTTTGGAGTTACAATGAGAAGATAAACCCGGAAGGGCATATAGCCTTATGGAGCTCACACTGTAGTATATCAGGAAGAGAGTCATTAGTCAAATGATTGCATTGATGAATAAATCAGAACATAACATGAGATAAAGGTTCTAAAGGAATGAAGTTGGCTTTATGACCAAAAAAATAAAACAAAATAAAATTGAGAGGTAAGATAATTGTTTTTTAAGGAAATGACATCTAAGCTAAGACCTGAAGGG
Source organism: Taxidea taxus jeffersonii (assembly GCA_003697995.1). Taxonomy (NCBI): domain Eukaryota; kingdom Metazoa; phylum Chordata; class Mammalia; order Carnivora; family Mustelidae; genus Taxidea; species Taxidea taxus. The sequence continues at coordinate 81,392 of ML099504.1, read as the reverse complement.
TCAAAAGCCATTAACTACAAGAAGAAGAAATAATATCATTGGTAAGAAGAAGGAATGGCATGTTAGAGAGACTGAAAACCCTGTGGGGTTGTGTTGTAGAGTGCAATGGAGACCATATCATTGTTAAGACTGGTGAGACAGGCTGGGGTTAGACAATGCAAAGTTTCACAGGCTGTGTTAACTATTTTCTAAAATGAATTGCCAAAAGAAAAATGAACAGAATTTTGCTTTAAAAAGATCACTTCAGCTGCTGTGTGGGGAAAAAAAAATGTTGAAAATGAGCCATTATGGAATGAAAATGTTTAGGACACCATTTTGGCTGGAGATATTAATTTGTAAATCATATGTGTTTGTTTAGCAAATAAAGCCATAGAGATGAGATCATCAAGAACAGAATAAAGAGTGAGAAGAGAAAAGGGTCTAGAGGAATCCTTGAGGAACTCTGACATTTAGTGTTGTAACAATGGGAATAAGCCGGCAAAAGAGATAGAGAAAGAGGAACCAGAGACAGAAGAGGAAAATCGTCAAGTGAGTTGTCATTAAAAACAAAAGAAAATATTTCAAAAAGGTAGGAGTTTGACCTATGTAGAATTGTGCTGAACACCCAAGTGAAATAAAGATTAGGAGGACACTTGTGATGATCACCAAGTGTTGTATAGAAGTGTTGAATCACTAAAATTCTACACCTAAAACTAATATTACACTGTCCATTAACTAACTGGAATTTAAGTAAAGACTTGAAAAATGATGAAGATGGAAAATGTCAATTTATATCTTTAATAAATTAGGTGGGAGCAACAAAGACTATGAAGTATGAGAGAGTATACATCAATTTAGTTTAGCTGTGATTTAAGTAGGAGTAACTTGAGCATCTTTGTATCTGATGGGAAGGGTCTAGTTGGAAAGAAGAGTGTGAATATATGTGAAAGAAAATAAATGTTTGATAATGCAAAACAAGAAAGGAATAAACTACAGAGCTTAACTTGAGATAGGAGATCCCAGTTCTGTTGTACGAACAAGAAAGGATAGGAGCAGATAGAGTTATGTTGGGTGTGGAGGCCGAAAAAATTAAGTCCATCCCACCTCAAATTTATTGTTAGCATAAGTGCAGCCATCTTAACTTTGGCAACCATCTTGGGCCTCTGTGACCCTAACCTTAGTTTTAGGGATTGTTGGCCATACTTTAGTTCCAGGAGAAACCCACCCTATCCCAGTTCTAGGGATTGTTTGCCATACTTTAGTTCCAGGAAGCTTTAGGAAAAAACCCGGCAACTGCTATTCAGCTTACTGCAGGACTTTTTGAAATTTCCCTGTGCACGCCCTGCACCCCCTCTCAAGCCTCTTGTGATGACACATAAAAACCCCTGCCTTAACTAGACTCGATGTCCAAGTCCCTACTCTGCTGTGTCTGGTATACCTGGGTCCAAGCTTAAGCTTGTCAAATAAACCCTCATGTGATTGCATCGGTGTTGGCTCCTTGGTGGTCTCTTGGACATGAAAAATTGGGCATTACATTGGGAAGTTGAAGGAGTTCCTATGGATGACTACTATAAGCCAAATTGCTCTTTGGTCTCTTTTATGAAGCCAAGTTGCTCTTTGGTCCCTTTTGTGGAATAGAAGTTTTAGGACTGAATGGAGTCCGAGATGACAAGTTAGTTCTCAACTGTTCTGAAAATATAGTGAGGGGACAGTTTTTGGTTGTCACAATAACTGGCACTTACAGCTGGTATTTAGGGAGTAGGGGGTACTATTTGATGCCAAATAGTAAAGAATTGTTCTGCCCAAAAATCATATCAATAGTGACTCCATTTAGAAACCCCTCTTTTTGTAGATATGAAAACTGAAAACAAGAGACTTGCTGATGTCAGTACAATAAGTTTTAAAGAACAATAACCCAGACTCAAATTGCCTAATTCTAAATCTATTTTATTCTAATGGATAAAGATGTGGCACACACACACACACACACACACACACACACACACACACACACAAATATTACTCAGCCATAAAAAGTAATGAAATCTTGTCATTTGCAACAACATGGATGGAGCTGGAGGATATTATGCTAAGTGAAATAAGTCAGATAAAGATAAATATGATATGATTTCACCCATATGTGGAATTTTTTTAAAAAGATTGTATTTATTTATTTGACAGACAGAGATTACAAGTAGGCAGAGAGGCAGTCAGAGAGAGAGAGGAGGAAGCAGGCTCCCTGCTGAGCGGAGAGCCCAAGGCAGGGCTCGATCCCAGGACCCTGGGATCATGACCTGAGCTGAAGGCAGAGGCTTTAACCCACTGAGCCACCCAGGCGCCCCTCATATGTGGAATTTAAGAAACAAAACAAATAAGCATAGGGGGGAAAGAGATAAAGAGGCAAACCATGGAACAGACCCTTAACTATAGATCATAAACTGATGGTTATCAGAGGAGAGGTCGATGAGAGGACGGGTTAAATAGAAGATGAGGACTAAGGAATGCATTTATGATCAGCACTGCTTATTGTATGGAAGTATTTGATCACAATATTGTATGCTTGAAACTAACATTGCATTGTATTTTAACTAACTGGAATTTACTTTCTTTAAGATTTTATTTATTTATTTGAGAGAGAGAGATAGTGAAAGAGAACACAAGCAGTGGGGAGAGGGAGAAGCAGATTCCCCACTGAGCAGGGAGCCCATTGTGGGCCTCAATCCTGGGACCCTGGGATCATGACCCAAGCCAAAGTCAGATGCTTAAACAATTGAGCCACCCAGGTGCCACAACTAAGTGGAATTTAAATAAAAACTTTTTAAAAATCCATGTTATTGTATTGTATCATAATATCAATTTAAGAATGATAGATCATATTTGAATTCCATAAATGTTCCTAAAGTGGTTAAGAGATGAAAATGATTAAAATACATAGGGCATAAATTTCACGTGTTCTCTGGGGTAGAAAAGGATAGCACTTTAAATTGTCACCTCAGGTTTCTCTGCTAAGAGGCATCTCTACTTGGTTTTCTATAAAAATGAACATATTGCCGGTGCTGCTACTAATAATCATATAAGATAAAGTCAAATGTGTCAGAAGTCTTATATTTAAGCTTAAAAATAATTATACTGGGACATATGGGTAGTTCAATCAGTAATTAAAAAAATAATTATACTGGGGCATCTGGGTAGTTCAGTGTCTGAATCTTGATCTCAGCTCAGGTATTGTGCTTGGGTTGTGAGTTCAAGCCCTAGGTTGGTTTCCATGATAGGCAGGGAGCACACTTAAAAAAATAATAATTATTATTATCATTGTACTGATTAGGTAATAAGCTTATAGAAGACAAAAACCGTGTCTACTCTTTTTAATGCTATGTTTCAAACCCTCTGAATGCTATCTGGCATGTAGTAGTGGATCAATAAATATTTGTTGACCACATCAACAACATTAATGTAATATAAATAGGAAAGTGAAATAATAGCTATGGAAGCACTTTCCCCAAAGTCATGCAATTGTGTGGTCTATTTAACACTGAAAATTAGACTATGGAAATGATTGGTCACTTCTGATAAGGACTAGGTGTTAAACTTCTAGCCTGGCTTTTAGATCACACTTTCAAAGAATCATTTGAATACACTTAACCTTATAAAAGTAGAGGACAGAGGAAAAAGTTGCATGAATAGTTCTTTCCTACCAAATGATTCCTATTTCCACCAGGTCTGGCCTCTGATGTTTCCCTTGGACAGGGACTCTGAATTCAAAGCAAAGGGAAGAATAAGGATAATGGATTCTACATATCACATAACTTGGTTTTAGGAAAAAATTTGCCTTTTTATGCCATTTTGAAAGTCTTAATTCCTATTTATTCTTTTAAAGATTTTATTTATTTATTTTTAAAGAGAGAGAGCATGAGTATGGGAGGGGCGGAGGGAGAGGGAGAGAAAGAATCTCAAGTAGACTCCATACTCAGCATGGAGCCCCACATGGGAGCCATTTCCTGACGGTGCACAGGAGAAGAGTGAGGCACAAATAAGTCATCTGCAAGAGAAAAGGAGCAGGGGACAACAGTAGAAAAGACTGTTGCCCGAATAACTCCTCAGTCCTATTTTTATTAGGTATAGACAGTAAGCAACAAAGAAGCTGAAGAAAGGTACACATTAATCATACGCCTTGTAGATAAACAAGAAGGAAGGCAAAATATATCTGGTCAAGCAGTATAAAGTTTAGTTGAGCAAACACATTCAAAGGGCTCATGCTTCTGGTGGAAAGGGGACATAATTGAAAAATGAAGCAGGTGGTGTTCCACCCTGAGTGAGCTGGGCATCCCCAGCTGCTCGGCTTCAAGGACATGTATTGTCCTCTCTCCCAGAGGCCTGTTGCCAGTATATGTTTTTCTTAAGGCTATATCTAAGAATGCTTGGTAACTAGTATAATTTCTCATGGGTTATATTTTAAGTAATACATTGTTCTGAGGGACAGTTACACATGGGGCTTGATTTCACAACCCTGAGATCAACACCTGAGGTGAAATCAATAGCTGGACACTTAACCTACTGAGCCACCCAGGCACTCCCCTATTTATTCTCAAATCCTTAACTAAACATACTAACTGACTACACAGTCTAAATTAATTTAATATTTGATTTTTCCTGTCTGGACTTAACATATCAGTGCCAACATGGAAAGATAGTCAATGGAATAACAGTTTTATAGGCTTTGAATGCATACATACCTAACAACCCCATTACATGATCTAACAGCAAGGGTGAGTGATATATGTTCACCTTCTATAGAAAGAGAGAAGAGATAGCAAGAGTGAGGTTAAAATAATTAATGTAAGGGAGGAGAGATAATGGAGAGTGAGAAGTTGTCCAAAATATTAAGTTTTGTTTTTATAAACAAAAGTATGATTGAACAAAAAGTAAGAGGAGGAGGTGAGATTTGTCCTAAATTTTACATGTAGGAATAAGGGCTTTAAGAAAGAAAGCTATTAAGCCAAATAAAAAATTAGATGGAATATGGAAAAAATGGCTTCAAATAAACACAAAATCTACTGCTTTCAAATGACCTTGCACACTGCTTGGTCATTTTCAAACCACTTTGAAAATGCATCCCCCAAAAGTTAGTATTTCACATTATCTCAGAAATGTGGAAAAAAGCAGGTAATAAATTCCATTAATGTTAAGGTTGAAACTTCAAGGAAAGTCAGGGTTATCCTAACTGTTCATTAGCTCTTTGATGCTCTTCAATGACAAAATGGCTTTCTGTGACACTGGTTTCTTTAACATACCAAAAAAAAAAAAAAAAAAAAAAAAAAAATATGTCACCCCCCAAGAGTTACCTTTCCAATTTGGAACTATGAAATTTTTTAATAATTGCATCCAAATTGCCCAATGTCAGGGGGGCAACTTATTCACACGGTTTTCAGAAGTAATTTTATGTAATTCTCACTTTTTAGGTAACATTTGAGTTTTGACATTCCACTAAATTTATTCTGACATTTGAAAAATTATTATACATTGCTTTTGTGGGATAGAACTACATCCTTTTAACAGTGCTTATCACAGGCAGAAAGCTTCCCAGTGTTAGTAGTTTTGCCTAAAGACCTATTCTTTTAAAAACCTAACCCATATTTGCATTTTTAAACCCATCAAAGGACTATCAATTTTCATTTACCTTAATTCATTCTACTCAGTCTACCAGGGATAGATCAAAATTACTACTTCTGAAATAAAGATGTCAAACCAACCAAACAAAATGACATCTCCTCACATAGCCCATTTTATGTAATTTATACTATTATAATCTGTCCACTTCAAGGTGCAAATTATAGTTAAGAGACAAAATTTCATTACATATGGTTGAATCTCTGTTTTAACTAGTATATCTGGTTATATGAAGTAATGAATAAATCAAGGTCATGGTTAAAAAAACAAAGAACAAAAATGTACTCTTGATTTTAAAGCTTTACCATATGTTACAAATTTATATCCATAGTCTAAATTAACATTTAATTAAATTTTTGTTTTAATTCCAGTATACTTAATATGCAGTGTGATGTTAGTTTCTGGTATACAAGACACTGTTTCAAGAATCCATTCATTACCCAGTAATTATCACAAGTGCATTTCTTAATCCCTATCACATATTTAACCCATCCACCCTGACCTCCACCCTCTGGTGACCATCAGGGTTTTTTGTTTTGTTTTTGTTTTTGTTTTTATAGTTGAGTCTGCTTCTTGGTTTGTCCCTCTCTCTCTTTTAACTATACTCACTTCTTTTTTATTTTTTTATTAAAAGAATTCTACACATGAATGAAATCATATGGTATTTATCATTCTGTGACTTATTTCACTTAGCATTATACTCTTTAGCTCCATCCATGACATTGAAAATGGCAAGATTCTTTATTAATGGCTGAATAAATATTCCATAGTATGTATATATACATATGTGTGTACATATCTTACCATATCTTGTTTATCCATTAATCAATTTATGGACATTTGAGCAGCTTCCATCACTTCACTATTGTAAATAATGCAGCTATAAATACAGGAGTGCATGTATCATTTGAATCAGTGTTCTTGTATTCTATAGATAAATGTCTAGTAATATGATTGCTGGATCATAAGGTAGTTATATTTTCAACTTTTTGAGGAACCTCTAAACTGTTTTCCACACTAGGTGCAACACTCTGCCTCCCCACCAACAGTGTAAGAGAGTTCCTTTATATCCACATTCTTGCCAACACCTGTTTTTGCTTGTGTTGTTGATTTGAGGCATTCTGGCAGGTGTAAGGTGATATTTCCTTGCAATTCTGATTTGCATTTACCTGATGGTAAGTGATTCTTTTTATGTGTCTTTAGGCCACCTGTATGTATTCCTTGGAAAAATATCTGTTTTGTCTTCTATTCAGTTTTTAACTAGATTATTCATTTTTCTGGGTGGTGAGTTTTATAAATTTTTTGTATATTTTGGATACTAACTCTTTATTGGACATGTCACTTGCAAATATCTTCTCCCATTCCATAGGCTGCATTTTAGCTTTGTTGATTGCTCTTTGCTGTGCAGAAGTTTTTTGTTTTTTTGTTTTTTTTAATAGTCCCAAAAGTTTATTTATGCTTTTGTTTTCCCTTGCCCCAGGAGACATATCTAGAAAAAAAAGTTGATATGACTGATGTCAAAGAGGTCACTGCAGGTATTATCTTCTAGGATTTTGATGGTTTCAGGTCTCATATTTAGATATTTAAACCATTGGGATTTCAATTTTCTATGTGGTGTAAGAAAATAGCCTAATTTCTTTCCTTTGCATGAAACTGTCCAGTTTTCCCAACACAATTTTTTGAACAGATTGTTCTCTTTTTATTGGATATTCTTTCCTGTTTTGTTGAGCATTAATTGACCATTTGATTGTGATTTATTTCTGAACTTTCTACTCTGTTCTATTGACCTATGTGTCTATTTTTATGCCTGCATCACTGTTTTGATTACTACAGTTTTGTAATATAACTAGAAGTCCAGAATTATGATGTCTCCAACTTTACATTTCTTTTTTCAAGGTTGCTTTGACTATTTGGGGTCTTTTGTGGTTACATAAAGCTTTTTCAATTGTTTCTTTTAGTCCTATTGAAAATTGTCATTAGTATTTTGACAAGAATTGTATTAAATTTGTAGTTAGATTTGGGTAGTATAGACGTTTTAACAATATTTTTTTCCAATCCATGAACATGGACAGTATTTCCATTTCTTTGTATCACCATCAATTTCTTTTCTCAGTGTTTCATAGTTTTCAAGGTATAAGACTTTCCACATCTTAAGTCTATTCCTAGGATCTTACAAGTTTTACAGCAATTGTAAATGGGATTGTTTTCTTAATTTATTTTTCTGCTGCTTCATTATTGATATATAGAAATGAAACAGATTTCTGTACACTGATTTTATATCCTAGGACAACTGAATTCATTTATCAGATCTAGTAGGTGTGTGTGTGTGTGTGTGTGTGTGTGTGTGTGGTCTTCTGGGTTATCTACATAGAATATCATATTATTTGCAAATAGGGAATATTTCTCCTTACTGATTTGGATGCCATTTACTTCTTTTTGCTTGATTTCTTATTTCTTCTTTTGTTTGGTTGCTGTGGCTCAGACTTCCAGTACTATGCTGAGTAAAAGTAGTGAGAGTTATGATTGTTGCTTTGTTCCTGACCTTAGGGGAAAAGCTCTCAGTTTTCCCTATTCAGCATGATGTTAGCTGTGGGTTTTTCATGCATAGCCTTCATTTTGTTGAGGTATGTTCCCTCTAAACCTACTTTGTTAAGGATTCTTATCATGAACACATGTTGTACCTTTTCAAATTCTATTTCAGCATCCATTGAATTGATCATATGTTTCTTATCCTTTCTCTTATTGATGTGATGTATCATATTGATTGATTTGCAAATATTAAACTACACTTGCACCCCAGGAACAAATCCTACTCCATCAGGGTGAATGATTTTAATATATTGTTCCATTCAGTTTGCTAGTATTTTGTTGAGAATTTTTGCATGTATGTTCACCAGAGATATTGGCCTATAGGGTTTTTTTTAGTGGTATCCTTTTTTGGTTTTGTAGAGTAATGCTGGCCTCAAGAATGAATTTGGAAGTTCTCCTTCCATTTCTATTTTTAGAATAGTTAAAGAAGCATAGGTTTTAACTCTTCCTGAAATGTTTGGTAGAATTTGCCTGTGAACCCATGAAATCCTAGACTTATTTCTTGGCAGTTTTTTAATCACTGATTCAGTTTCTTTGCTAGGTAATAGCCTGTTCAAGTTTTCTACTTTTTCCTGTTTCAGTTTTTGTAGTTGATGTGTTTTAGGAATTTGTCCATTTCTTCCAGGTTGTTCAATGTTTTGGCATGTAGTTTTTCATAATATTCTCATATAATTGTTTGTATTCCTGTGGTGTTGGTTGTTATTTTTCCTATCCCATTTGTGATTTTATTTATTTCAATACTTCCTATTTTTTCTTGATAAGCTTGTCTAGATGCTTATAAATTTTATTGATATATTCAAAGAACCAATTCCTGGTCTCATTAATCTATTATTTTCTAGTTTCTATATCATTTATATTTTTAATATTTCCTTTCTTTTGCTGGTTTAAGCTCTTGCATATAATTCTTTTTCTAGTTCCCTTAAGTGTAAGGTTAGGTTGTTTATTTGAGATTTTTCTTGCTTCTTGAGGTAGGCCTGTATTGCCATAGACTTTCTTCTTAGAACTGCTTTTGCCTCATCCCAGAGGTTTGAATACATTGTGTTTTCATTTTCATTTGTTTTCATGTGTTTTTTTTTTAATTCTTTGATTTCCTGGTTGAACCATTCATGATTTAGTAGTATGTTACTTAACCTTTATGTATTTCTGCTCTTTCCAGATTTCTTGTGTTGATTTCTAGTTTCATATCTTTGTGGTCAGAAAAGATGCCTGGTATGACTTTGATCTTGAATTTCTGCAGGCTTGATATTTGGCCTAATATGTGACCTGCTGTGCACAATGCTCCATGTGCACTCGAAAAGAATGTGTATTCTGCTATCCTAGGTTGGAATGTTCTAAATGTATCTATTCAATACATCTGGACCAGTAAGTCATTGAAAACCACTGTTCCCTTGATTTTGTGTTTGGATGATTTGTGCATCTACGTAAGGGAGCTGTTAAGTCCCCTACTATTACTGTATTACTACCAATTAGTTCCTTATGTTTGTTATTAAATATTTATATATTTGGGTGCTCCTATGTTTGGTGCATAATTACAATCATTATATATTCTTGTTGGGTTGCCACCTTTATTACTATATAGTGCTCTTCTTCATCTTTTGTTACAGTCCTTTTTTTTTTTTTTTTAATCTTTCTGGGAGAACTTCACTGTGCAGTCAGTGGAGCATGTGACTCTTGATCTTGGGATTGTGAATTTAAGCCCGACCTTTGGTGTAGAGATTGCTTAAAAATGAAATCTTTAAAAAATAAATATAGTCTATTTTGCCTGATATATGTATTTTTCAGTCTGACATTCACTTGAAATACAGATGTTTCTCCATTCCCTGACTTTGATCTGTAGGTATCTTTTGGAATACATTGCATCTCTTAAAAGCAGCATATAGATGGATACTGTTTTTTTTTTTAATTTAAATTCAAGTTAATTAACATAAGGTGGAGTACTTGTTTCAGGAGTAGAATTTAGTGATTCATCACTTACATATAACATCCAGTGTTATACAGCCTCCATAATCCCCATCACCCATTAGGCCTATCATCCCAGCCACCACTCACCAGCAATCCTGTTTGTTCTCTATAGTTAAGAGTAACTTATGGTTTGCCTTCCTCTCCTCTTTAAATCTTATTTTATTTTTCCTTCCTTTCCCCAAGTTTATCTGTTTTATTTCTTAAATTCTACAAGCAAGTGAAACCATGTGGTATCTGACTTTCTCTGACATATTTCACTTAGCAAATATACTTTAGCTACATCCCCGTCCTTGCAAATGGCAAAATTACATTCTTTTTTATGGCTAATCTTTCCCATCTTCTTTAAAAATATTATTTATTCATGAATGAACAAGCCCATCTCCTCAAAAAATATTTATGAATTAAAGAGAGAGAGCTATATGAACTATAGAGAGAATAAGGAAAGAGACTCTGAAGAGGACTTTGCACTGAGCCCAGAGCCTGACACAGGGCTTGATCTCACCACCACAGGACCATGACCTGAGCTGAAACCAAGAGCTGGCCGCTTAACTGACTGAGACACCTAGGCACCCATATACTACATCTTCTTTATCCATCCATCATTTGATGGATATGTTGGTTATTTCTGTAATTTGGCTATTGTTGGCAGAACTGTTATAAACAAAAGTGCAGAAGTTTTCCCTTTCTCCACATTCTTGCGTACATCTGTTGTTTCCTGTGTTAGTTTTAGCCATTCTTACAGATATGAGGTGTTCTTTTTGTGATTTTGATTTGTATTTCCCTGGTGATGAGTGTTATTGAGTTTATTTTAATGTGTTTTAGGCATTTCTATGTTTTCCTTGGAGAAACGTCTGCTCACGTCTTCTGTCCACTTCTTAATTGGATTATTTATGTTTTAGGTATTGATTTTGATGAGATCCATATAGATTGTGGATATTAGCCCTTTATCTGATAAGTCATTTGCAAATATATTCTCCCATTCTGTCAGTTTCTTTTGAATTTTGTTCATTGTTTCCTTTGTTGTAATAGAAGGCTTTTATCCTGACAAGATCCCAATAGTTCAATTTTTATTTCGTTTGCACTGCATCTGAAGACATGCCTATTAAGAAGTAGCTGCTGCCTGGATCAAAGTGGTTGCTGCCTGTGTTCTCCTCTAAAATTTTTATGGTTTCTTGTCTTACATTTAGGTCTTTCATCTATTTTAATTTTTTTGTGTGTGTGGTATAAGAAAGTAGTCCAGTTTCATTCTCTCCATGTCACCGTCCTGTTTTCTCAACACCATTTTTTAGAGAAACTGTCTTTCTTCCACTGGATATTCTTTCTTGCTTTTTCAAAGATTAAATGACCATATAATTGTGGGTACATATCTGGGTTCTCTATTGTATTACATTTATCTATGACAGTTTTTTTATGAAAGTACCAATCTATCTTGGTAATTACAGCTTTGAAATACAACTTGAAGTCTAGAATCGTGATGGCTCCAGCTCTACTTTTCTTTATCTACATTGCTTTGGATATTCAGGGTATTTTCTGGTTCCATACAAATATCAGGGTTGCTTGTCTAGTTTAGTGAAGAATGCTGGTGTTAAACTGATCAGGATTGAATTGAATATATACATTTCTTTGGGTAGTATAGACAATTTAACAATACTTGTTCTTTTAATCCGTAACCCCTAAATGGTTTTCCATTTCCTCAAGTCTTCAATTTCTTTCAAAACTGTTATATTGTTTTCAGTGTACAGATCTTTAACCTCTTTGGTTAGGTTGATTCCTAGGTATCTTATTGTTTTTGGTGCAATTGTAAATAGTATTGATTCCTTGATTTCTCTTTCTGCTGCCTCGTGATTGGTGTATAGAAATGCAACAGATTTCTGCAAATTAGCTGAATTCGTGTATCAGTTCTAGCAATATTTTGGTGTGTAAAGTATTTAGGGTTTTTCACATAATGTATCATGTCATCTGCAAATAGTTAAATTTTGACTTTCTCCTTGTTGATTTGGAGGACTTTTAATTATTTTTTGTTGTTGTTGTCTGATTATTGTGTCTAGGTTTTCCAGTATTAGGATGAACAACAGTTGTAAGAGTGGACACCCCTGTCATCTTTCTGACCATTGAGGAAAAACTCTCAGTTTTTCCACATTGAGGATGATATTATCTGTGAGTCTTTTGTATATGGTCTTGTGATGATGTTACACTCCTTCTATCCCTACTTTCTTGAGGGTTTTTAATCAGGAAAGTGTACTATATTTTGTCAAACGATTTTTCTACACCTATTCAGATTATCATATGGTTTTTCTACTTTAATTATTATGGTGTATCATTTTATTTGATTTGCAGATATTGAACCACCCCTGTGGACATGGAATAAATGCCACTTGATCATCATGAATAATTATTTTAATGTATTATTGGACTTAGTATGTTAGCATTTTATTAAGAATTTTTGTATCTGTGTTCATCAGGGATATTGATCTACAATTATTTATAGTGGAGTCTTTGTCCTGTTTTGAATTCAAGGTAATGTTGGCTTCATAGTATGAGTTTGGAAGCTTTCTTTATAATTTTTATTATTATTTGTTTATTTTTTGTTATAATTTTTTGAATGGTTCCAGAAGAATAGGCATTAACTGTTTGGTAGAAATCCATTGGAAAGTCATCTGTCCCTGGACTCTAATTTGTTGGAGATTTTTGATTACTGATTAAATTTCTTTGCTGGTTATGTGTCTATTCAAATTTTCTCTTTCTTCTGTTTCAGTTTTGGTAGTTTATGTTTCTAAGAATTTATCCATTTCTTCCAGATTGCACAATTTGTTGGCATGTAGTTGCTCAAAATATTCTCTTTTAATTCTATTTCTGTACTGTTTGTTGTGATCTTTCCTCTCTCATTCATGATTTTATTGGGGAGGGGCGATTTCTTTTGTCTTTTTTATAAGCCTGCCTAGGGTCTTATCAATTTTGTTAATTCTTTCAAAGAACCAGGTGCTTGTTTTGTACACTGCTCTACTTTATTTTTCTATATCATTTATTTTTGCTCTAACTTTTACTATTTCCCTTCTTCTGTTGGCTTTAAACTTTATTTGTTGTTGTTGTTGGTGGTGGTGGTTTTTCAGCTCCTTTAGGTGTAAGGTTATGTTGTGTATTTGAGGTTTTCTTACTTCTTAACAAAGACATGTATTGTTATATAATTCCCTCCTAGGGCCACCTTTTCTGTGTCCCAAAAGTTTTGGACTATTTTGTATTCATTTTTACTTGTTTCCATGTATTGTTTTCTTCTTTATTATGTCCTGGTTAGCACATTCATTTTTAAGTATGATGTTCATTAACCATCATGAATTTGTGGTCCTTCCAATTCTGTTTTTCTGTGGTTGTCTTCAAGTGTCATAATGTCATGGTCTGAAAATATGCATGACATGATCTCAGTCTTTTTATGCTGGTTGGGGCCTGATCTGTGACACAGTATGTGACCTGCTGTGGAGAATGTTCCATTTGTTCTCAAAAACAAGGTGTCTTCTGCTATATTAGGTTGAAATGTTCTGAATATATCTGTAAAGTCCATCTGGTCCAGTGTGTCATTCAAAGCCATTGTTTCCTTCTTGATATTCTGCTTAAATGATCTGTCCATTGCTGTAAGTGAAGTGTTAAAGTCCCTACTATAATTGTATTATTATCAATGAGTTTCTTTATGTTTCTTATTAACTGAATTATACATTTGGCTGCTCCCAAGTGGTTGGCATAAATATTTACAATTCATAGATCTTCTTGTCGAATAGACCATATACTGCCCTTCTTCATCTCTTATTACAGTATTCAGTTTAAAATATAGTTTGTCTGATAAGTATGCATCCAGACAGACTGGAAGAACAGATGAATGACAAGCTTATTTCCCAGAGGACTGTAAAACTCCAGCACCAGGGGAAAATAATATAATGAGCTCCAGGTGTCCTCTCATGACTCATTTATACTTCAGGCTAAAATTTTACATTTCATTTCTTTTTTCTTTCTTTTCTTTTTCCTTTTTCTTTTTTTTTACCCTGTTCCCCTTTCAAATAGATTATTTCCCAACTTATGTTTTTAAGTTATTGTTTTAATTTTTAACTGTTTTTTCACATCAACATTTCATAGATTTATGCCCCATACTAGTCTGTTTTTCCTGCTATTCAACTTTATATGTATATAAAGTTCTGATTTCTTTGCAATTTTGTGATATAGTATCTTTTAACACAGAGACCAAAAATCAATCAGGAATAGGCAGATCACCCTGCTTGTCCACCCTGAAGGATTATACTCTCTCAACCCCCACATTTTTTAATGTTTTGGATCATTTTGGCTTTGGTTGCACATCTGTAATAGCCCTGGAGCACTTTGGATTTTTTTCTAGGGCCCATTTTCCTTGCATTGTAATTGATATTTTGGACTCTGTTCTTTCATTCAACCATCCTTCAATGGAATGACTAGGAGGAGGAACTCTAAAGAAAGAAAAGAACCTGACAACGTACTATGCAACAGAACTAGTGGATATAGATATAAACAAAATGTCAAAGATAGACCTCAGGATAACAACCATAAAGACAATAGCTAGGCTTGAAAAAAGCATTACTGACAATATAGAATCTCTAAGGGCAGAAATGAGATCTAATCAGAATGAATTTTAAAATGCTATAAAAGAGATGCAGTCTAAATGATACTGTAACAACCAGGATAAATGAGGCAGAAAAACAAATTAGTGATCTAGAAGATAAGCTGATGGAAAGGACGGAAGTTGAGGAAAACAAAGATAGGAAGCTAGTACACATGAAAAAAAAAAAAAAAAGACTTGGAAAGATTAATCATGCCATGAAAAGTTCCAGTGTGAGAATTATTGGGATCCTCGAGGGGAGAGAGTAAGGGCTGGAAGGTATATCTGTGCAAATATGGCGAGAATTGCTCCAATCTGGGGAAGGAAATAAATATTCATGCTAAGGATATAGAGAAGACCACCCCCAAAATCAATAATAAATAGATCAACACCCTGGCATATAACAGTGAAGCTTCCAATACTTACAGCCAAAGAAATTACCTTGAGAGTAGTTAGGGAGAGGAGATTCCTTACATTTGGAGGGAAAAAACATCAGAATAACAACAGACCTATCTACAGAAACCTGGCAAACTGGAAAGGGCTGGCAAGATATATTCAGGATATTAAATGAGAAGAACATACATCCAAGAATATATTATCCAATAAGGCTGCCATTTAGAATGGATGGAGAGATAAAGAGATTCCAGGACAGGCAGAAATTGAAAGAATATGTGACCACCAAGCCAGCCCTGCAAGAAATATTAAGGGGGATTCTGTAAACAAAGAGAGACCACAAGAGTCACATAGAACAGAAAGAAACAGAGAAAATCTACAGAAACAGGGACATTGCTATCAGTACAATGGCACAAATTCATATATTTTAATAGTTATTCTCAATGAGAATGGGATAAATGTTCCCATGAAAAGACACAGGGTTTCGGATTAGATAAAAAGCAGGACCTATCTATATGCTGTGTACAAGAGAATCATTTTGAACTTAAGGATACCTCCAGATTGAAAGTGAGAGGATGGAACACAACTTACAATGTCAATGGGCCTCCAAAGAAAGCAATCCTTATATGAGACAAATTAGATTTTAAACCAAAGACTGTAGTAAGAGATATAGGGACACTGTATCACACTTAAAGTATCTATCCAACAAGAGGATCTAACAATTATAAATATCTATTCCCCCAATATGGGAGCAGCCCCTTATATAAACCAATTAAGATCAAAACAAAGAAACATACTGAAGATAATGCATTAATAGTAGGAGATTTCAAACCTCCACTCACAGCAATACACAGGTCACTTAAGCAGAAGATCAACAAAGAAAGAGCTATGAAGGACACTATGCCTGGATGGACTTCATAGATATATACAGGACATTGCTTCCTACAACAGAATACTCATTCTTCTTGAGTGTACATGAAACATTTTCCAGAATAGATCATGTACTGGCTCACAAATCAGGTCTTAACTGATACCAAAAGATGGAAATTATTCTCTGTGTATTTTCAGACCATAGTGCTTTGAAACTGAAGCTCAATCACAGGAAGAAATTTGGAATAAATCAAACAATCTGGAGGTTAAAGAGCATCTGACTAAATAATTAATGGGCTGACCAGGAAATTAAAGAATGTACACAATTCATTGAAACTAATGAGAATTAAAATATGCCAGTTCAAAACCTCTGGGATCCTGCAAAGGCAGTCCTAAGAGGGAAGTACATAGCCATCCAAGCTTCTCTCAAAAAATTAGAAAAATCCCAAATATACAAGCTAATCTTACAACTAAACGACCTGGATAAAGAACAGCAAATAAAGTCAAATCCAAGCAGAAGAAGATAAATAAAAAAGATTAGAGCAGAAATCAATTACATAGAAACCAGAAAAAGAGTAGAACAGATCAACAAAACTACAAACTGGTTCTTTAAAAGAATGAACAAGATTGATAAACCTCTGGCTGGACTTTTCCAAAAGAAAAGAGAAAAGTCCCAATTAATCAAATTACGAATGAAAGGGAAGAGATCACTACTGATACCAAGGAAATAGGCACAATTATTATAAATTATTTCTAGCAACCATACACCAACAAATTAAGCAATCTGAAAGCGATGTATTCATTCTGGGAACCTTATAAACTACCAAGACTGAAACAGGACGAAATAAACAATCTGAACAAACCAATAGCCATCAAGGAAATTGAAGAAGCAATCCAAAATCTCCCAAAAAACAAGAGTCCAGGTCCAGATTATATTTAAAGAAGAAATAGTACTCATTCTACTAAAGCTATTAAAAAATATCAAAGGAAAACTTCCAAACTTATTCTATGAGGCCAGCATTACACTGATCCCAAAAACAAAGACCTCATCTAAAAGGAGAATTGCAGAACGATGTCCCTGATGAACATGGATGTCAAAATACTCAACAAGATTGTAGCCAATAGGGTCCAGCAGTATAGTAAAAGGATTATTCACCACCACCACCAGGTGGGATTTATCCTGGGAATGCAAGGGGTAGTTCAACATTTGGAAACCATTGTGACAGAGCACAAAAAAAAAAAAAAAAAAAAAAAAAAAAGAGACAAGAAAAAAAAGATCTTTTCAATTGATGCAGAAAAAGTATTTGAGAAAATGCAGCATTCTTCCTTGATTAAAACTCTTCAAAGTATAAGGATAGAGGGAAGACACCCCTGTATCATAAAAGCCATCTATGAAAAGCCCACAGTGAATACCATTTTCAATGGGGAAAAACTGAGAGCTTTTGCCTTAAGATCAGGAATCCAACAGAGGTACCTACTCTCGTCACTATTGTTCAACATTGTAATAGAAGTCCTAGCATCAGCAATCAAACAGCAAAAAGAAATAGAAAGTATTCAAATTGTCAAAGAAGAAGTCAAATTTTCTCTCTTTGCAGCTGACATTATCTGGAAAACCCAAAAAGCCATCCTCAAATTATTGGAACTCATATAGCAATTCAGCAACATAGCAGGATACAAAGTCAAAGCACAAAAATCAGTTGCATTTCTATAAAGTAACAATGAGACAGGAGAAAGAGAACTTAAGGAACCAATCCCACTTATAATTGCACCAAAAACCATAAAATACCTAGTAATAAACCTAATCAAAGAGGTAAAAGAATTGTACACTAGAAACTGCAGAACACTTATGAAAGAAATCGAGGAAGACACAAAGAGATGGAAAAGCATTCCATGCTCATGGATTGGAAGAATAAACATTGTTAAAATATCTATGCCGCCCAGAGCAAACTACACCTTTAATGCAATCCCTATCAGAATACCATTGACATTTTTCATAGAGCTGAAACAAACAATCCTGAAATTTGTATGGAAACAAAAAAGACATTGAAACTCCGGGATAATGTTGAAAAAGAAAACCAAATCTGGTGGTATCACAAAGTCTGATCTCAAACGCTATTACAAAGCTATTATCATCCAGACAGCATGGCACTGGCACAGAAACATACACATAGATCAGTGGAACAGAATAGAGCTCCAGAAGTGAACCCTCAATACTATGATCAAGTAATCTTCAAGAAAGAGGGAAAGAATATCCAATGGAAAGAAGACAGGCTCTTCACTAAACAATGCTGTGAAAATTGAACAGCCACATGTGGAAGAATGAAATAGGACTATTTTCTAACACCGTACACAAATACAAATTCAAGATGGAAGAAAGACCTCAACATGAGACAGGATTCCATCAAAATCCTACAGAAGAACACAGGCAGCAGCCTCTTCAACATCAGCCTCAACAACTTCTTTCAAGAATGTCTTAAAGGCAAGGGAAACAAAAGCAAAACTAAACTTTTAGGACTTCTACATGAGAAAGAGCTTCTGCACAGCCAAAGAAACAGTCAATAAAGCTTAAAGCCAACTTATGGAATGGTAGAAGATATTTGCAAATGTCTTATCAGATAAAGGGCAAGTATTCAACATATATAAAGAATTTATCAAACTCAACACTCCCCCAAAAAAAAAAATCCAGTTAAGAAATGGGTAGAAGACAGGAACAGACATTTCTCCAAATAACACATACAAATGGCCAACAAACAGGTGAAAAAATGCTCCACATTACTTACAACTAGGGAAATACTAATCAAAACCAGGGAAATACTAATCAAAACCATAATGATATACTATCTCACACTGGTCAAAATGGCTAAAATGGACAACTCAGGAAAGAACAGATGGTGAAGATGTGGAGAAAGGGGAACCCTCTTATACTCTTGATGGGAATGCAAACAGGTGCAGCCACTCTGGAAAATGGTATGGAGTTTCCTCAGAGAGTTAAAAATAGAGCCACCCTCTGACCTACAACTGCACTACTAAGTATTTATCCAAATGATACAAACAGGAGCTCCTTGGTGGCTCAGCCAGTTAAGCATCTGTCTTTGACTCAGGTCATCATCCTGGAGTCCCAGAATCGAGTTCTGCATCAGACTTCCTGCTCAGTGGGGTGTCTGCTTCTCCCTCTGCCCTTCATCCCACTTGTGGTCTCTCTCTCTCTCTCAAATAAATAAAATATTTAACAAATAATAAATATAGTGATTCAAAAGGACACATGCACCCCAATGTTTATAGCTGCAATGTCCACAATAGTCAAAATATTGAACGATCCCAGTTGTCAATCAACTGATGAATGAATACAGATGTGGTATATATATATATATTTATATATAGTATAATTAGTAATATTTCATCTTATATATATATATGATGAAATATTACTCTGCCATCAAAAAATTAAACCTTGCCATTTGAAATATCTTAGACAGAAATAGAGAGTATTATGCTAAGCAAAATAAGTCAGAGCAAGACCAATACCATATGATTTGATTCACATGTGGAATTTAAGAAACAAAACAGATGAACATAGGCTAACGGATGGAAAATTAAAATAAGATGAAAACTGAGCAGGAGGAAACCATAAGAAATGATGAAATCTAGGAAAGAAACTTAGGGTTGCTGCAGGGTAGGTGAGGGGTATATAGTCATAATTGGATGATGAGCATTAAGGACAGCACTTATGTAATGAGTACTGGGTGTTTTACCAAAAACTTAGGAAACACTAAATTCTACCTTTGAAATGTATTTTAAAAAATAAATAAATAAATAAGCATGGAACAAAAGAAGGAAAGAAAAAGCCTCATCTAAAAGAGAGAGAAAGAAAGAGAAATGGAGAAGGAATGGAAACACCCAAACAGACCAACAAAGAAAAACTATAATCTGATACCATAGAAAAAGAAAGGTGATTAAAAAAAATAAAGAACAAAAGAAACCTAATTCATAAAATAAAAAGAGAGAGAGAGAAAAGGAAATGAAAACAAACAAACAAAAACTATAAGCCTGCTTCAGTGGAAAAAAAGAATTAAAAAAAAAAAAAAAAGCTTGGTCATTTTCCACCAGAATTGATGCTGATGCTTTAGAGCACTCTGATCAGTAGACTTGGTGCATGTAGGATGCCTATGCTGGTTTTCTAGGGGAAAGGCTGGCTCACAGTCAGACACGCCCTAGTAATCATGCACTTTCATGGGAGGCGAATTGGTTGTGGTCACTGCTCAGGAAGCCTTCACAGAAAAGTGAACCATCTTCCTTCTTGTACTCCAGTCTTCTGTCAGATCTTTGCCTTCACCCATCTGTGCCCAAAGCCACTAGTGTACCCAACACCCAGCTGTCCTGTATTTTATCTCTGGCATGTAGCTGGGATTCAAAACTCCAAATCTTAAAGAACCTAACATAGTTCAGACCTGCTCCCATCCTCTAGAGGAAAGTCTCACCATGATGTGTCTGGTGACATTTTGTCTCAGAAAGCCAGTTGCAGGCCTGTGTGGGGGCCTGGAATCTGTGGTGAAGCAGAGTGAAAAGTAGTAAGCAGGTTATCCACTCTTGCTGTCCCCTGCCACTCAATGGCACCTTCAGGGTCTTTTGTCCTTGGAGAGGTAATATATCCTCTTCCAAATGTATTCCTGGAAGGTGAAAATTCTCTCCTAGTGCAACTTGGGAATCCTACATAAGGGTGTCCACACTTATGTCTGCACCTTCCTTCTTCCTTGAAGTACACACCACAGCTAGACTCCAGGGAATGTCATGGACCTCTACCACCTTGGAAATTGAGCTCAACATGCTGCTTGCAAAGACCAGGAACAACACTTGATTCTCCTCAACTCCCCACTCAGTGGTCCCCGGAAGGTGTTTTCCTTGTATGAATCTGACACTCCACTCTCTCTTTCCCCTCTTTCTACCTGCCATTTTCTCTCTCTGTTGAAAGGGTCCCCTGCCATCCATGGCAACGGGGCATTTCTTTCCCACAATTCACACCCACCAGCCTCACACCTGCCATGGTCTCTACCTCCAATATTCAGATAATTCATCTAGTCCTCAGATTGATTTCTTAGGTGTTCCAAATGATCTGACATCAGATCAAACAGCTGTGTTTGAAGAACGAGGCAAGCCCAGGGTCCCCCTACTACTATGCCATCTTAACTCCTCTCTTTTGTCTTGCTTTTTATCCATTGTTTCACCCTAGTTATTTTGATTGGAGGATTTACTCCATTGACATTCAACAGTTATTGATGTATATACATTTATTGCTACTTTATTACATGTTTTGCAGTTGTTTCTGAAGATTGCTTCTGATCCTTTCTTGTCTTTCTCTCCTTCATGGTTTATTTTCTTTAGTAATATATTTGGATTTCCTTCTCTTTATTCTTTGCATATTTATTAGTGGTTTTTGATATATGATTACCATTAGATTTGTATATAAGTTATTCTGCATATGGCAGTATCTATTAAGTTGATTGTTGTTTAAGTTTCAAACCATTCTTTTCTCCTCTCTCCCCCAAGTTTTAGGTATATGTTGTTATATTTCATAGCCTTTTTGTGAGTTCCTTGACTGATTTTTACAGAAATTTTCATTTTATTACATTTCTGTTTTTCTACCTTTATATTGTCACTTTTATTCTCTCCTTTCCACTCAAAGAGTTCCCTTTAATATTTCTTGCAGCTCTTGTTTAGTGATCATAAAACCCCATTTGTCTGGGAAACTCTTTATCTGTCCTTCTGTTCTGAATGATAGCATTGCTGGATAGAGTATTCTTGCTTGCTGATTTTCCCCATTCAGCACTGTATAATTCCACTACTCTCTTCTAGTTTCCAAATTTTCTGTGGAAAACTCCCCTGACAGCCTAATGGGATTTCATTTGTAAGTTACAGACATTTTGTCTTGCTGATTTAATTTTTTTTTCTTTTTTTTTTTAAATTTTTCACTATATTTTGCCAATTTAATTACATGTGTCTTGGTGTGGATCTATTTTTGTTGATTTTGATGGGAATCCGATGTGCCTGCTGTATCTGGATGTTTCCTTCCAGATTAAGGATTTTTTTTAATTGTGTTATGTTAGTCACCATACAGTACATCACTAGTTTTTGATGTAGTGTTCCATGATTCATTGTTGCATATAACACCCAATGCTCCATGCAATCCATACCCTCCTTAATATCCATCACCAGGTTCACTCACCCCCACACCCTCCCTTCTAAAACTCTCCATTTGTCTCCTGGAATCCATAGTCGATCATGGTTTGTCTCCCACTCTGATTTCTCCCCTTTCATTTTTCCCTTCTCCTAATGTCCTCCATGCTATTCCTTATGTTCAACAAATAAGTGAAACCATATGATCATTGACTCTGTTTGACTTACTTCACTTAGCATAATCTCCTTCAGTCCCATCCAAGTTGATGAATACCTAACTTTTACATCAACCAGATTAGGGATATTTTCAGCCGTTATTCAAATAAATTCTCTGCCCCTTTTTCTCTCTCGTCTTCGGAGCTCCTATAATACAAATGTCATCATGTTTAATAGAGTCATTGAGTTCTCTATATTCATTCTCATTTTGCATAATTCTTTTGTCTTTTTTTCAGCTTGGTTGCCAGCCAGCTCCTTTGTTCCTGGTGGTATCTCCACAGTTCCCTGTCTCTCCAGGCCACGCTCTGAGATGAAGTAAAAACAAAACAAAACAAAACAAACAAACAAAACTAAACTCTTTCTTGTCTACCCCTGATGTGTTTCAAACTTCAGCTTCCACCTTGTATCCCAGCTGGTTGTCTTTCCTGGTGTCTCTTTAAAAGATAGGGACTCTGCCTCCTAATGCCCTCTGAGTTCTCCCAGAGCAGAGCCTGCTGATTTTTAAAATCCCAAGTTTTAACGTTTCTGGTTCTAAGAACCAGAAATTTGGTCCCTTTTACCTTCAAAGTCAAATATGGGGAATAATCTTCCCTGTGTGGCCTCCCCACTGTGATAGTCTGTTTATCACCCTTCTCCTCACCACCAGTCCCTCCCAACAACAGATGGCCAAGGCCCGTTTTGCTCTCAAACCATATTTTTGCCCATCTTACCTTGTTCAGTGTGGCCTTTTATCTACCTTTATTTGTGGAGTTTGTTCTGCCATTCTTCACTCATTTTCTGGTTTATTTATGCAAATGTGAGCGTTATGTAGTTGTATTCATGGGTGAAGGAGAGCTTAGAGTTCTCTTACTCTACCATCTTCCCAACCTCCTGATAAGCGTGTTCTCAAATTAATTTTTATTATTTATTTATTTATACACATTTTACAGATTTTTATGCATATTTAATTGGAACCAACTGTAGTAGACTCTGAGTATGTAGTGGTAAATAAGCCATATATATTTCCTGCATTCAGAGAACCCATAGACTAGTAGAAGAGACAGACATCACAAAAGTGAAGAAAAAAATAACTGACAGATGTAGCATTACATCCTATGAAAATATTAAAAACAAGACAGTAAGCTCTAAATGGAGATGCTTTTGTTAACTACACATCATCTCACCAAGGCAACTTAATTACAGTTTTGGCTTGGTCTGATATGGAACCCTCAATCAGTCAATTAGTAATCACCTGATCAGCATCAGTTAAGTAATAGGCCAGATGGACCCCTAAAGGAAAGTAACAATGCAATAATCAATCTATGTTTTTATCTAGTATAACTTCTTGGCTTCTGTTCTCTTCTACCTATAATAGTCTTCAATTTGTACAGCTCCTCAAAGTGTCTTTCTATCTGCTAGATTGGAAGCTGTCTAATTTGTGAATCATTAAAAAAAAATAAGATCTTTAAAATATACTCAGTTGAAAAAAATTCAACTAAGGATTTTTTTTCAATTAAAGGAAAAAAAAGAAATAATCCAAGGTGAAATGATAGAGAACAATAAGGTGGTAGGAATCCACTTACACAGAGTGATCTGGGAAGGTTTTTCTGAGAAGATTACATATTAACAGAGAATTAAATAATGTGAGAAAACCAACCATGCAAGAAAACTAGGAGATGCTATTTTAGAGAGAGAGAATCATATATCTGAAAGTCTCAATATGAGAAAAAAAAAAAATAAGACTTTCACGCCTGAAGAGGTGAACGAGGCTGTTAAAACACAGAGGGAGAATGCCTTAAAGTCATGAGGTTTCAAAGGTAGACATCAGAAATATTTGTTGTAGCTTATAGTCAAAAGCATGAGGTTTCAAATAGACATGAGCAATATTTGTTGTCACTTACAGTCATGCCAAGTTTTGGGTATTATTAAAAGTTCAAAAAGAAGCAATAGGGTATTTTTGGAATGTCAGAAGATTGTGTTTTAAAAGGATTGCTTTTGGTTCCTTTGTGGATAATAGATGGAAGGAGGATAGATAGATAAACAGGAAAAATTTCATGGAAATTCAGGAAACAGATGATAGTTGCTTAGACAAAGCTAATGGTGATAGGAATAGAGACTAGCATAGACATTCTGCAAGGAGACATGTGCAAGGATGTTCATGGTAACATCATTTATAAGAACAAAGAAAAGTAAAAATATCAATTGAAAGGATGATAGATAAATAAATCAGTTTAGAATCACAAAATATAATATTGTAGAACTGTGAAAAATAATGAGTTATAATTGGGGTGCCTGGGTGGCTCAGTGGGTTAAGTCTCTGCCTTCGGCTCAGGTCATGATCTTAGGGTCCTGGGATGGAGCCTTGCATCAGGCTCTCTGCTTAGCAGGGAGCTTGCATTCCTCTATCTCTCTCTGTCTGCCTTTCTGCCTAATTGTGACTTCTCTCCCTGTCAAATAAATTTTAAAAATATTTTAAAAGTAAACAAACAAAAAAAGAATGTTTAAAAAAGAATGAGCTACAATTACAACTATATGAATAAATACTAGTGATATAATGTTATCAGACCAAGAAATTCCAATATATATATAATACACACACACACACACCCTCTTACAAGACTACTTCTTTTTTTTTTAAAGATTTTATTTATTTATTTGACAGAGATCACAAGCAGACAGAGAGGCAGGCAGAGAGAGAGGGGGAAGAAGACTCCCTGTGAGCAGAGAGCCTGATGCGGGGCTCGATCCCAGGACCCCGGGATCATGACCTGAGCCGAAGGCCTGAGCCACCACTGAGCCACCCAGGCACCCCAACAAGACTACTTATATAAAATTATAAAACAATTTGAATTAGTGAATATATTATTTGTGTGTCTCTGTGCATAATATATGATCTCATTTTTTTTTCAAAAGATGATGGTAAATGATATATTCAATATATTAGTTAACTGTGAGATGGAGATGCAAGAGTACAGGTTAGGAATGCATTACATAAGATATTCCTGTTTTTTTATTTCTCAGGTTGAGTGCTGGGTTCATAGTTCTATGTATATATATGTATATGTATATGTGGATGAATGAATGAATGAATGAATTCTATGTATGGCATAACAATGTTAATGTCATAAATCAAAACATACTACTAATAACATTCTGTATAACTGGAAACCTTTTTTTAATATATTGTATTTATTTATTTGACATACAGAGATCACTCGCAGGCAGAGAGACAGGCAGAGAGAGAAGAGGAAGCAGGCCCTCTGCTGAGCAGAGAGCCCGATGTGGGACTTGATCCCAGAACCCTGGGATCATGAACCGAGCTGAAGGCAGAGGCTTTAACCCACTGAACCACCCAGGCGCCCCTGGAAACCTTTTTTTTTTTTTTTTTAATTAAATGAAGGAATTGAACACATATTTGGAGTTAGAAAACATGAAGTTTGATATGAGGCATAAGACAAAGGAAATAATCATAGATGCAATCTAAATTTCTGACTTCAGTAACTGGATAGATGCTGGTGTTATAAGCTAAGACAGAAGAAAAATAACAGATTAGAATCAGATCTGCTCTTTGTGCACATATTGGCCATGATGTTCTTGTGAGACGTTCAAGAGAATTTATGAAATAGTTGAATATATATATCTATACCTCAGAGTGGATATCTGGACTAGAGAAAGGTATCTGGAAGTCACCAGAACTTATACTGCCTTTGAAACCAAAAGAATGAGTTTAATCACTTAATGAAAAAGTGTAGTGAGAAGAGAAGAGAATGTTTACAACATAACTCTGGAGAATTCTCACATTTAGAGGCTCAATAGAGGAAGAACAATGTTCAAAGAAGAAAGTAACATGCCCAGAAGGTCAGAAACGACAGGTGGGTATGATATTAAGAAAAGGAAAAAAGTATTTCAAGAAAGAGGAAGTAGTCCACTGTGTGAAACTCTACTAACAAGTTTCATAATATTAGGAGAAAATAATGTGTCCTAACTTGGCAATATAAAATCCAGCAGAGACTTTGGCAAAAATAATTTTGGTGGAACAGTGAGGGCAGAATCAAAATTTTAATTTAATTTCAAGTAGAGTGGGAGATTGGATGATGGTGGCAGAGCAGGAATACCCTAAACTTATCTCATCCTACAAGTACAACTAGATAAACATCAAATCATCCTGAATATCCTAGAAAGTGACCTGAAGACAGGCAGAACAAACTCCACAATTAAATGGTAGGAAAGAGGCCACATCAAAGAAAGTAGGAAGTACAGAGATGTGGTTTGAGGAAAAACAAACAAACAAACAAACAAAACAAATAGTGGCCACTGAGGTGGCAAAAGAAAAGTGGTACAAAGAAAGTCAAGAGACAAATAGCACATGAGGTAACACATTGGGGAAATGAATCCTAAAGCAATTTGCTTGGAAAGTGAGAAGTTCCTCTCATGGAAGATCAGACCAAACCCCTATTTAAACTGCATCTACCAAAAACAGGAATCTTCTAGGGCCGCCTGGGTGGCTCAGTTGATTAGGCGGCTGCCTTCGGCTCAGGTCATGATCCCAGTATCCTGGGATAGAGTCCCACATCGGGCTCCTTGCTCAGCATGGAGCCTGCTTCTCTCTCTGCCTCTGCCTGCCACTCTGTCTGCCTGTGCTTGCTTACTCTCTCTCCCTCTCTCTCTGTCAAATAAATAAATACAATCTTAAAAAAAGAAAAAAAAACAGGAATCTTCTGGAGTCTCAGTTCTTTTTTTAATTTGTCAGAGAGAGAGAGAGAGAGAGAGAGAGAGAGCACAGGCAGACAGAGTGGTAGGCAGAGGCAGAAGGAGAAGCAGGCTCCTTGCTCGGCAGGGAGCCCAATGTGGGACTTGATCCCAGGATGCTGGGATCATGACCTGAACTGAAGGCAGCCGCTTAACCAATTGAGCCACCCAGGCGTCCCTGGAGTCTCGGTTCTGTTAGTAGTGGTGGCAGGTCTCACTACATCAACAGACTAGATAGAGCACACCTAGTTAAAATATGCCACATTCAGGTCAGGCACCAAACACTGCCCACAAGAGGCAGAGACAACCTCTGCAGATAACTGGCCTGAAGGATAAAGTTGTCAGGACAAAATAGGGGAGCACACTCAATAAACATTGGAGACATTCCTAGATGTGTCAGGCCCTATGGAAGTGAGACACTATGTGGCAGGGCACTACAGAACTTGCTCTTCATAAGGCCTTTACCTTCCAGAACAGGAGACATTGATGACTTTGCTTACACAGACAAACAAGCACAGAAACTTAAACAAAATGAGAAGACAGAGAAATTTATCCCAAATGAAACAGTAGGGCCATGGCCAGAGATCTAGTGAAATAGATATGACTAATATGCCTGATATAGAATTCAAAGTAATGATCATAAGTATACTAAGCATACTTGGAAAAGAGTGGAAGACATGAGTGAGACACTTAGCATAGAGATAAGGAATAAAATAACAGACATAAAGAGCACAATAAATGAAATGGAAACATGCTTGATGGAATGAAGGCAGAATGGAAGAAGCAGAGGAATGAATTAATGACCAAGAAGACAAAGTAATGGAAAGTAATCAACCTGAACAGATAAGAAAAGAAAAAATTATGCAAACCAAGAGTAAATTTAGGGAATTCTGTGACCACATCAAATATAATAACATTTGTACTATAGAACAATGGAGAGAAAATGGGGCAGAAGATTTATTTGGAGAAATACTAGCTGCAAACTTTCCTTATCTGAGGAAGTAAACCAATATTTAGATACAGGAAACACAAAGAAGCCCCAAGAAAATTGACAAAACAGATCCAAGCAAGACATTTAAA
Source organism: Taxidea taxus jeffersonii (assembly GCA_003697995.1). Classification (NCBI taxonomy): domain Eukaryota; kingdom Metazoa; phylum Chordata; class Mammalia; order Carnivora; family Mustelidae; genus Taxidea; species Taxidea taxus. Next base: position 53,122 of record ML099504.1, on the reverse strand, counting down.
AAAAAATCTCAAAAGCATCAAGACAAGAGACAGTACTTTACTAGAGAAAACCCATAAGGTTAGCAGATTTTTCAGGAGAAATTTTCCAAGCCAGAAGAGAATGGCACGATATATTAAACATACTGAATGGGGGAAAAAATCTGTAGTCACGAATATTCTACCCAGCAAGGCCATCATTCAGCATAGAAGCAGAGATAAAGAGCTTCCCGGACAAACTAAAGCTAAAGGAGTCCATCACCACTAAACCAGCCCTGCAAGAAATATTAAAGGAGACTCCTTGATTGGTAAAGAGAGAACAAGACTGACAGTATAAAGGTAGGAAACAAAAAAGCAGTACAATTGTATATTTCTGTAAAAAAGTCATCAAGAAACTCACAAAATAAAAGGATGCAGAATATGACAACATATACCTAAAACATGAGGAGATGAGTAAAGAATGGGCTCAAATTTAATGAACCATTAACTTCATATACATTGTTATGTGTTGAAGAGGTTATATACAAACATAATATCAACCATATATCACATATCAGTAATTAATATTCAAAAATAACAAGAAAAGAATCCACATATATTACTAAAGAAAATCAGCAAACCATGAATGAGAAAAATAGCAGAAAGATCAGAGAAAATCTACAGAAAAATAATTTTAAAAATAGATAAAAATAATAAAATAACAATAAATACACATCTATCAATAATTACTTTGAATGTAAATGGACTGAAAACTCCAGACAAAAGATGTATGATGACAGATGAATAAAAAAATCAAGATCCATCTACATACTGTCTACAATAGACTAACTTTGGAACCCCAAACACCTGTAGATTGAAAAAGAGGGAATAGAGAAAACATCTAACATGTAAATAGATGCCAAAAGAAAGCCAGAGTAGCAATACTTACAATTGGATGAAATAGACTTTAAAATAAAGCAATTGGATGAAATAGACTTTAAAATAAAGAATGTAACAAGAGACAAGGAATGACATTATGCAATAAAATTCAGAATGATCCAACAAAAAGATATAATTATTGTGAACATATATGTTCCCAATATAGGAGTACCCAAATACATACAACAATTAATAAGAAAACTAAAGAAACCTTTCAATAATAATACCATTCAATACTATTCAATAATAATAGTAGAGGACATTAACACCCAACTTACATCAACAGACAGATCATCTAAACAGAAAAATCAACAAGGAAACAATGGCTTTTTATGACACATTGGAGCAGATGAATTTAACAGATATTTTTAAAACATTCCATTCTAGAACAGCAGAATTTATGCATTCTTTTCAAGTGCACATGGAACATTCTCCAGAATGCCTCACACATTAGGCAATAAAACAAGACTCAACAAATTTGACAAGCTCAGTCATATCATACATGTTTTTCATTCCATAATGCTATGAAACTGGAAGAGAACCAGAAGAAAAAAAATATGAAAAGATCACAAACATATGAAGGTTAAATAACATATTAAATAATGATGAATGGGTCACCCAAGAAATTAATGAAAAAATTTCAAACTACACGAAAAGAAATGAAAATGAAAACAATGGTTTCAAACCTTTGGGATACATCAAAAGTGATTCTAAGAAAGAAGTTTATAGCAATACAGGTTAACTCAAAAAAGAAGAAAGATTTCAGATAAGCAACCTAAACTTACACCTAAAGGAGCTAGAAAAGGAACAGACAAAACTGAAGACCAACAGAAAGGATGAAATAATAAAGACTCAAGCAGAAATAAATGATATAGAAACTAAAAAAAAAAAAAAAAAAAAAAAAAAAAGAACAGGCAGAGGAGTTAAGATAGTGGAGTAGAAGTGGGACCCTACGCTTGCTTCATCCCCCAAACACAGCTAAATAAATACCAAATCATCCTGAACACCCAAGAAATTGATCTGAGAACTGGGAAAAACCTGCACAACTACAGGGAGAAGAGGCCATACTGTGCGAGGTAGGAGGTGTGAATATGTAATTTGGGGTAGAAAAAAACTACAGGTGCTGCTGAGGGGTGGGAACTCTGATCACAGAGAGAGGACAGAGAGAAATGTTCAGGGGATTGCACAGGAAAAACACTTCTCCAAAACCATTGACTGGGTAAATGAAAAAATTTCATTATCACAAGATTTTACAAGCAGTGGAGCTTAAAACCTGAAGTTTTAGAAGTCTGGGCCTTCACTGGGGTAGGGTCTGGTGGGAATAGAAGTGCATCTGGGGAGAAGAAAGTCAGAAGCCTGGGAGTGGATAGTGTGGTCTAGAATACACTGGATCACACTATGAGAGACAATTGTTCTTAGAGTGCATTTGTAAAAGAGGACACTTCCTCTCAGGGGACAAAATCACCAGCAACTGCCATTTTTCTGCTATTTGCTAGCATGGGAGCAGAAACACCCCCTGAGATCAGCTAACATGTTTGCTGCCTTATTGCTGTACCTTACCATAAACTCAAAGCTCCTGCGTGTTCTTGTGACTGCTCTTCTGGTAAACACTTACATCAGACACAGTGCAGTCAGACCCTCCCCAACAGGATCAGCCCCAGTCTGTGCCATGCCATGTCCCTAAAATCTGGAGTTTTGAAACCAAGATAGCACATCTGAGATAAGACACAGAAGCACTGCACTCACTCCCTGGTTACACAGAGAGGGTAAAGGAAGGGATCTAGAGAATGCCTGGTACACATGAGGGGAGATTGTTCACTCTTCTTTGAAGGCTTCCTGAATAGCTTCAGCTGCTAAGGATCCTCTACAGGGAGGGATAAGGATGAGGGAGTGGGCTAATGCCATTTTTCTTCCCCAATCATAAACATGGACAAACTTCAGTTAGCAACAAAACTCTCAAATTAGAGGCCTGAATTGCTTACTCCAAGTCTGTCTCCCTTGTACTCTACAGGTTCTTCTATACTAGGGCAAGTGTGCCTGAGGGTGATAAGCTGCACACCTCTCCCCCAGAACACCAACACAAACACTGAGCACACCAGTTCTACTGACCATAGAGTGTTGCAAAGCTTCAGTTTTCAGGGAAATAAGATCTAGCCTCTTTTAACAAGCAGGGCAAAAGAGTAGTTAAAGCTCACCATGCAGAGGACAAAATCCAAACACCACCTGTTGCACACAAGAAGAAACTCTGCAGAGGACTAACTTGAGGGAAAGAACAGCCACAACACAACAGCATAGTGTACACAGCATACACGAGAAACACTTCCTGAAGTTCCAGGTCTTGGAGAGCATATGGTCTCTTCTCTTCTTTTATTTTTTTTATTTTTTTTAAGATTTTATTTATTTATTTGTCAGATAGAGAGAGCACGCAGGAGCGAGCACAGGCAGACAGAGTGGCAGGCAGAGGCAGAGGGAAACGCAGGCTCCCTGCTGAGCAAGGATCCTGATGTGGGACTCGATCCCAGGATGCTGGGATCATGACCTGAGCCCAAGGCAGCCACGTAGCCAACTGAGCCACCCAGGTGTCCCCATATGGTCTCTTCTTAATATAGCCATTAAATTTAGAAGCAGGAAACACAATATACTTTCCTAACACAGAGAAGGCTGAGATGTAGACAACATGCCAAGAAAGAGGAATTCATTCCAAAAGAAAGAACAAGAAAAAGGTCACAACAAAGGATCTAATGGAAACAGGCATAAGTAACATGAACAAACGAGGATTTAAAACAACAATTATAAGGATACTATCTGGGCTTCAGAAAAGCATAAAAGACACCAGGGAGACCCTTACTGCAGAGATAAAAGACATAAAAACTAGTAGAACTAAAATGTTAAATTTTTAAAAAATGTTATAACTGACTGAATGTAATGACCACAAGGATGGAGGAAGAGGAACTAATCAGTTATATAGAAGATAAAATTATGGAAAATAATGAAGCTGAAAAGAAGAGGGAAAGAAAAATATTGTATCAGGAGGTAGACATGGGAACTCACCAACTCCATAAAGTGTAATAACATTTGTATCATTTGTATCAAAAGAGGGGGAGAGGCAGAAGGTTTTTTGAACAAATTATGACAGAAAACTTCCCAAATCTGGGGAAGGAAACAGCCATCCAAATCCAGTAAACAGAGAACTTCCATCAAAATCAAGAAAATAGGTCAATACCAAGACACATTATAGTAAAATTTGTAAAGCATAGACATAAGGAAAGAATCCTGAAAGCCCAAAGAAAAAGAAATCCCTAACTTAAAAGGGAGGGTAAATAACATTAACAACATATCTGTCCACAGATATTTGTCAGGACAGAAGAGTGGCATGATATATTCAACATGCTGAATGGGAAAAACATGCAGTCAAGAATACTTTATCTAGCAAGGCTGGCATTAAGCATAGAAGTAGAAATAGAATTCCTCAGACAAACAAAAATTATAGTAATTTGTTACCAGTAAACCAATGAAATATTAAAGGGGATTATTTGAGTAGGGAAAAAAAAAAGACCAAAAGCAACAAAGACTAGAAAAGGACAAAGAAAATCTCAAGAAAAAAAATTAAGAACTTATTTATTTGACAGAGAGAGGGAGATCAAAAGTAGGCAGAGAGGCAGACAGAAAGAGGGGGAGTCAGGCTCCCTGCTGAGCAGAGAGCTCGATGTGGGGCTCTATCCCATGACCCTGAGATCATGACCTGAGCCAAAGGCAGAGGATTTACCCACTGAGCCACCCAGGCACCCCCAGAAAAACCAATTTCAAAGGTTATGCACGTGAGTGTCTCAGTAGGTTATGTGTCTGCCTTTGGCTCAGGTCATGATCCTGGAGTCCCAGGATCAAGCCTCACATTTCACATCAGGCTCCCTACTCAGTGGGGAGTCTGTTTCTCCCTCTCCCTCTGCCCTTCACCCTGCTTATGTGCTATCTCTCTCTCTCTCAAATAAATAAATAAATAAATAATCTTTAAAAAATAAGAAAAAATAAAGGTTATACAAGAGCATTACATTCATATCTATTGATAATTACTATGAATGTAAATAGACTAAATACTCTAATCAATAGATATAGGGTATCAAAATTGATTTTTAAAAAAGATGATTCTATATGATGCCTATAAGGGTCTCAATTTAGACATAAAGTCACCTACAGACTGAAAGTAAGAGGTGGACAATCATTTATAAGGCTAATGGATGTCAAAAGAACTCTGGGCTCACCATACTTACATCAGACAAACAAGATTTTAAACCAAAAACTGTAATAAGAGATGAAAAAGGGCACTATATCATAATAAAGGGGTCTAACAAGAAGATCTAACTATTGTAAATGTTTATGCACACAACTTTGGATAACCCAAATATACAAAACAATGAATAACAAACTTAAAGAAATTCATTAATACTATTACAATAGTAGGGGACTTTAACACCCTACATACAGCAATGGACAGATTACCTAAGCAGGAAATCAACAAGGAAACAATGGCTTTGAATGATACGCTGGACCACATAGACTTAGATATATTCAGAACATGTTATCTTAAAGCTGAAAAATAGACATTGTTTATGGGGGCACATGGGACATTCTTCAGAATAGACCACATACTGGGTCACAATTCAGACTTCAACACCTGCAAAAAGATTGGGATCATTGTATGCATATTTTCAGACCACAGTGTTATGAAATTTGAAGTCAACCACATAGAAACAGTTTGGAGAGTCCACAAATACATGAAGGTTAAAAACATCCTATCAAAAAATGAATGGGTTGACCAGAAAATTAAAGAAGAAATATATAAATACATGGAAACAAATATAAATGAAAACACAACAGTCCACAGCTTTGGAAGGCAGCAAAAGTGGTCATTAGAGGGATATATAGCCATACACGCTTACCTCAAGAAGGAAGAAAATTCTCAACTACACATCCCAACCTCACACTTAAAGGACCAAGTAAAGGAAATCCTAGCCAGACTCATCAAAAACAAGACAAAGGAAGCAAACAAAATAAAAATGGAAGAAGGGAGATCACAAAAAACGCCACAGAAATGTAATTATAAGAGAATATTATGAAAAACTATATGCTGGGATGCCTGGGTGTCTCAGTTGGTTAACTGTCTGTCTTTAGTTCAGGTCATGATCCTGGGGTCCTGGGATTTAATCCCATGTCAGACTCCCTGCTCAGCAAACAGCCTGCTTCTCCCTCTGCATGCTGCTTTCCCTGCTTCTGTTTTGTCTTTCTCTCTTTTTCTCTCATAGTAAGTAAACAAATAAATATATAGTTTTTTTTTAAGATTTTATTTATTTTTTATTAGTTAGAGAGAGAGAGAGAGTGAGCACAGGCAGACAGAGAGGCAGGCAGAGGCAGAGGGAGGAGCAGGCTCCCTGCCGAGCAAGGAGCCCGATGTGGGACTCGATCCCAGGACGCTGGGATCATGACCTGAGCCGAAGGCAGCTGCTTAACTGACTGAGCCACCCAGGCGTCCCATATACAGTTTTTAAAAAGAATAAAATCTGTTTAAAAGAAAAGAAAAAGAAAAACTATATGCTAACAAATTGGGCAATCTGGAATAAATAGATAAATTCCTAAAAACTTCAATACAACCAAAAATTAAAACAAGAAATAATAGAAAAATTGAACAGACCCATAATTGGCAAAGACTTTAAATCTGTAATTGAAATTCTCTCAACAAACAAAACTGCAGGGCCAGGTGGATTTACGCAGGAATTTTACCAAATATTTAAAGAGTTAATACATATACTTATCAAATTGTTTCAAAAAAATTGAAAGGGAAGTAAAACTTCCAGTTTGATTCTAAAGGGCAGCCTTGCCTTGATTTGAAAACCAGACAAGGATCCCACTAAAAAGGAAAATCAGAGGCCAAGGTCACTGATAAATATGGGGGCAAAAATTCTCAACAAGATACTAGAAAATCAAATGCAACAATGCATTAAAGGAAATAGTCACCATAATCAAATGGGATTTATTCCTGAGTTTTAAGGGTGGTTCAATATTCACAGATCAATCCCTATGATTATATTAATAAAAGAAAGAATAAGAATCATATGATTTTCTCAATAGTTGCCTAAAAGACATTTGACAAAGTACAACATTCAGTCTTGATAAAAACAAAAACAAGAACCTCAAAAAAGTGTGATTAAAGGGTACCTCAATATCATAAAGGCCATATCCAAAAGACCCACAGCTAATATCATCTTCAATGAAGAAAAATTGAGAACTTTTCTCTATGGCCAGGAATAAGAGAAGGATGTCCACTCTCACCGTTGTTATTTAACATAGTACTGGAAATCCTAGTCTAAGCAATCAGACAACAAAAAGAAATAAAGGCATCAAAATCAGAAAAAAAAGGAAATAAAACTTTCACTATTCATAGATGAGATGATACTCTATGTAGAAAACCCTAAAAACTCCACCTAAAAATTGTAAGAAATGATGAAAGAATTTATTAAAGTTGCAGGATACAAAATCAACTTAGAGAAAACTTGCATTTCTATACACCAATAATGAAATAGCAGAAAAATAATTCAAATAATTGATCCTATTTCTGATTACATGAGAAAACACAAGATACCTAGGAGGAAATCTAACCAGAGAATTAAAAGATCTGGACTCTGAAAACTATAGAATACTTAGGAAGGAAATTGAGGAAGAGATAAGGAAATGGAAAAACATTCCATGCACATGGACTGGAAGAACAAATACGGTTAAAATGTATCTAGCACCAAAAGCAATCTACACATTATTATTATCCCTATCAAAATACTACCAGCATTTTCACAGAGCTGGAATAAAAATCTTAAAGTTTGTATGGCACCATAAAAGATCCCAAATAGCCAAAGCGATCTTGAAAAAAAAAAAAAAGCAAAGCTGGAGGCATCACAATTCCTGACCTCAAGCTATATTACAAAGCTTTAGTCATCAAGATAGTATGGTACTGGCCCAAACCAGACACATAGCTTAATAGAACAGGATGGAAAACCCAGAAATGAACCCACAATTTTATGGACAACTAATCTTCAACAAAGTAGGAAAGAACATCCAGTGAAAAAAGACGGTCACTTCAAAAAGAAAAAAAAAAAAAAAGTCACAACAAATGGTATTGGGAAAACTGGAAAGAAACATGCAAAAGAATACAACTGGACTGCTTTCTTGCACTGTACACAAAAATAAAGTAAAAATTGATGAAAGACCTAAATATGAGACAGAAAACCATAAAAATCCTAGAGGATAAAACAGGTAGCAACCTCTTTGACAGCACTCAGAGAACCTTCTTATTAGGTATGTCTCCAGAGGCAAGGGAAACTAAAGCAAAAATGAATGACTAGGGCTCATCAAGATAAAAACTGCTGCACAGCAAATGAAATAATCAACAAAACTAAAAGACAAACAACAGAATGGGAGAAGATATTTGCAAAAGACATATAATAAAGTGTTACTATCTATAATCTATAAATAACTTATTAAATTCAACACCCAAAGAAGAAATAAGCCATTTACAAAATGAGCAGAGAACATGAATAGACTTTTTTTTTTTTTTTAAGAAGACATCCAGATGGCTAACAGACACATGAAAAGATCCTCAACATGATTCATCATCAGGGAAATACAAATCAAAATTACAATGAGATAACACTTCACATATCTTAGAATGGCTAAAATTAACTGTACCTGAAACATCAGATTTTGGCGAGGACACAGAGAATGGGGAATCCTCTTGCATTGTTGATGGGAATATAACCTGGCACAGCCACTCTGGAAAACAGTATGGAGATTCCTTAAAAAGTTAAAAAGAGAATTATCCAAGGAGCCACAATCTGCAATACTAGGTATTTACTCATAGGATATAAAAATATGGATTTGAAGGGGCACATACATCCTGAAGTTTATTAATTGTACCCAAATTTTGAAAAAAGTCCACATGTCTCTCAACTGGTGAATGGACAAAGAAGAACTGGTATATATATATGATTACTCAGCCATGAATAAGAATGGAATCTTGTCTTTTGCAGCCTTGTGGATGGAAGTAGAGTGTATTATGCTAAGTAAAATATGTCAGTCAGAGACAAATACCATATGATTTCACTTGTGTGTGGAATTTAATAAACAAAACACATGAACCTAGGGGAAAGAAAAAAAAAGGGAGACAAACCATAAGAGGCTCTTAACTATAGAGAAAAAAAAAAAAAACGGGTTGCTGGAGGGGAGGTGGGGGAGGGATGGGTTAAATGAGTGATGGATAGGGATTAGGGATGGCACTTGTCATGAGCATTAGGTGTTACATGTACGTGATGAATCACTGAATTCTACTCCTGAAAACAATATTACACTATATATTAACTTAGTAGAATTTAAATAAAACTTGAAATGAACAAAAAGAAAAACAACAATAGAACAGATCAATGAGACCAGGAGGTGGATAATTGAAAAATCAAATAAACCTTTAGCTAGATTTACCTAGGAATAAAAAACAGAAAGGACTGAAATAAACATAATCAGAAATGAGAGAGGATACATAACAACCAAAACCAGAGAAATACAAACAATTATAAGAAACTATAATGAAAAAAATAGAAGAAATGAATAAGTTCCTAGAAATATATTAACCACCAAACCGAAACAAGAAGAAATGCAAACATTGAAAAGAGTGATAACCAGCAAATAAATTGAATCACAAAACAAACAAACAAACAAAAAACTCCCAACAAACAAAAGGTCAGGGCCAGATGACTTTACAGAAAATTCTACAGAACATTTAAAAAAGAGTTAATACCTATTCTTCTCAAACTACTCAAACAAAGCAGGGGGAAGGAAACTTCCAATTTCATTCTATGAAGCCAGTATTATCCTGAATGACACCAGAACTGGATAATGACAACGCAAAAAAAATGAGAAATAATTGTTAATATATTTGATGAATACAGATATAAAATAACTCAAGAAAATAATAACAAATTAAATTCAACAATCCAGTCAAGAAACCATTCGCCAGGATTGATGATTTTTTCCTAGATTTCAAGACAGTTCAAGATGCATGAAGCTGTCGTTGTGATACATCACATCCTTAGAAGAAAATATAAGAACATTATGAGTATTTCAATAGATGCAGAAAAAGCATTTAACAAAGTGCAACATGCATTCATGATAAAAACAACAACAACAACAACAAGAACAACAAAAACAACAAATTTGGTCTAAAGGGGACATGCCTCAAAATTAAAAAGAACATGTATGAAAAACACACAGCTAACATCATGCTTAAGGAAAAAAAAAAAAAACAAAAAACTGAGAGCTTTCCCCCAAGATCAGGAATATGAGGATGTCCATTTTCAGCTCTTTTATCCAACATAGTACTGGATATCCTAGCCACAGCAATCAGACAACAAAAGGAAATAAAATGTGAGGGGTGCCTGGGTGGCTTAGCAGGTTATGCCTCTGCCTTCAGCTCAGGTCATGATCTCAGGATACTGGGATCGAGCCCCACATTGTGCTTTCTGCTCAGCAGGGATACTGCTTCTTCCTCCCCCTCTGTCTGCCTCTCTGCCTGCTTGTGACTTCTCTCTTTGTCAAATAAATAAATAAAATCTTATAAAAAGAAATAAATAAAAGGTTGGAGAAGTAGGGAACCTTGTTTCAACCAGTCCCCTGAGTTTAGCTGGGTATCTACCAAAACATTCTGAACACCCACAAAATCAGCCTGAGATGTAAGGATATATATCTGGATCTCTGTAAGCAAAAAAACCCCACCAGTCATGAGCTTTGAAGGGTGGAGTCATGAATATGCAGGCAAATATCAGAAGATAAACAGAAAGGGGAGGGAGACTCAATCAGCTGGTACTTGGAAAGTGATAGAACACCAGAGCACAAAAGCATCCTGCACCTAGGACTGGGGGAGGGGGGGCTTGCAGAGCAGTAGCAATAGGGAAATGACTTTAGAGAAGCTCCTACACGGGATCTAGTAGCTTTGGGTGCTCATGCTGGAACTTGGGGAAGTGGTGTTTTTAGAACCAAAAAAGGCAGACACATCCTGGCCCTGGAGTTGACCTCTGGGAGAGTTATTATGGGTGTGCATCACCATGGGAATCTGTGGTTTTTAATAGCACATCAGAAATGGATACTGTGTGATCTAGGGGGTTCAGTGAAGAGTAGACTACAATTTTTCTCCTCTGGGACAGAGGTTTGGGTATGGTCATTTTTGCTCTGATTCTCAGAAGAAACAATGAGAGTTGCCAGAGGGAAAAGTTCAAAAAACAAACAAACAAACCCCCCCCAAAAAAAAAAAACAAAACAACAACAAAACTGAGCCCACCTCCAACAGGAACAAGGCAACTACACCCAAGCAGGGTTGCCTGAGCAACAGAGAAGCAGGCCCCTCCCCCAGAAGACAGGCTGGAATAACAAGGGGATGACAACACTATGGTCCCCATAAAACAGGTGCACCTTGCTTCAGTCGGGAATATTTTGAACTCTGTACATTCCCTCCACCATCCCTCAGTAGAATAATTAAGAGGGCGAGCTCCAGACAAAGAAGAGAACCAGATAGTATCGCCTCTGCCACAGACATAATGGATATGCATATAAGCAAGATGTCAGAGATATAATTCAGAGTAGCAATTATGAAGTCAATATCAAGAATTGAGAAAAATGTTAGTGACAACATAGATTCCCTACAGGCAGAAAAGAAATCTAATCAGGACAAGCTTTAAAATGCTATGAATGAGATGCAGGCTAAACTGAATACCCTGACAGCTAGGGTAAATTGAGACAGAAGAATGGATTAATGAGATAGAAGATAAGATGAAAGACAGAAACAAAGCTGAAGAGGCCTGGTATAAAGAGCTAGAAGCACATGAGAGTAGATTTAGAGAGATAAATTACACCATGAATTGTTCCAATGTCAGAATTATAGGGATCCCTGAGGGAAGTGGAGAAAGAGAGGAATAGAAGGTATATTTGAGCAAATCATAGCTGAGACCATTCCTAACCTGGGCAAGGAAACAAGCATTCCTGTCTAAGAGGCAGAGAGGACCCTCCTAAAATCAATAAGAACAGACCTATGCCCTGGAATATAATAATAAAACTTGCAAAATTAAAGCCAAGGGAGCAATCCTCAGAGCAGCTAGAGGAAGAGATCTTATGTACAAAGGGAGAAATATCAGAAAAATCTCAGACCTTTCCACAGAGAACTGGCAAGCCAGAAAGGGCTGGCAAGACATATTCAGGGCACTAAACGAGAAGAACATGCAGCCAAGGATACATTAGCCAGCAAGGTTGTGATTCAGAATGGATGGAGAGACAAGGAGTTTCCAGGACCTGTAGAAACTCAAAGAATATGTGACCATCAAGCCAGCCTGCAAGAAATATTAAGGGGAATTATATAAAAGAAGAAAGTCCCAAGAGTAATCTAGACCTGAAATTTACAGAGATAATCTATAGAAACAGGGACTTTACAGGCAATACTGAAATTATATCTTTCAATAGTTACTATCAACATGAATGGCCTAACTCCCATGAAACAGCACAGTGTTGCAGATTGGATGAAAACACATGACCAATCCATATGCTATCTACAAGAGACTCATTTGAAAACTAAAGAAAACTCCAGATTCAAAGTAAGGGGATGGAGAACCACTTATCATGCAAATGGACCTCAAAAGAAAGCTTGGGTAGCAATTCCCATATCAGACAAATTAGATTTTAAGCTGAAGACCGTAGTAAGAGATGTAGAAGGACACTATAGCATATTAAAATGTCTATCCAACAGGAAGTTCTAACAATTGAAAATATCTATGCTCCCAGCATGAGAGGAGCCATAAGCCAACTCTTAACCAAAATAAGGAATCATATCAATAATAATACTTTAGTACTAGGAGACCTCAACACTCCATTCTCAGCAATGGACAGATCATCCAAGCAGAATATCAACAAAGAAACAAAAGCTTTGAATGATACATTGGACCAGATAGAGTTTGTAGATATATACAGAACATTCCTCTCTGGAACAACAAAATACTCATTCTTAAATGCATACAAAACTTTCTCCAGAATAGACTACATGCTGTGTCACAAATCAGGTCTCAGGTGATACCAAAAGATTGAGATTATTCCCTGCATATTTTCAGATCACAATGCTTTGAAACTGGAGTTCAACACAAGGAAAAGCTTGGAAGGAACTCAAACACCTGGAAACTAAAGACCATTTTGCTTAAGAATGCTTGGATCAACCAGAAAATCAGAGAAGAACTTAAACAATTCATGGGAACCAGTAAGAATGAAAACACATTGGTCCAAAACCTAGGGGATATTGCAAAGGTCATCATAAGGGGGAAATACATAACCATCTAAGCCTCATTCAAAAATGAAGAAAAGTCCCAAATACACAAGCTAACCTTGCACCTAAAGGAGCTTGATAAAGAACAGCAAATAAAATCTAAACCAAGTAGGAGAAGGAAAATGATAAAGATCAGAACAGAAATCAATGAAATAGAAACAAACAAACAAAAAAATCAGTAGAGTAGATCAACAAAACTAAAAGCTGGTTCTTTGAAAGAATTAATGAGATTGATAAACATCTGGCCAAATTTATCCAAAGAACAGAGAAAGGACCCAAATTAATAAAATCATTAATGGAAGGGGAAGATAAGAAACAATATCAAGGAAATAAGGAATTTTTTAGAACATATTGTGAGCAACTATATACCAACAAAGTAAGCAATCTGGAAGAAATGGAAGCATTCCTGGAAACTTATAGACTACCAACACTGAAACAGGTAGAGGTAGAATATCTGAACAGACCAAAAACCAGCAAAGAAATTGAAGCGATAATAAAAATAATCTCCCCCAAAACAAATCTCCAGGCCAGATGGCTTCCCAGGGGAATTCTTCCAAACATTTAAAGAAAAAAAAAATCATACTTATTCTATAGAATCTGTCTCAAAAAAATAGAAATAGAAGAAAAACTAACAAACTACTTTCATGAGGCCACCATTACCTTGATCCCAAAACAAGACAAAGACCCCACCAAAAAGGAGAATTACAGACCAATATCACTGATGAACATGGATGCCAAAATACTCAACCAGATCCTAACCAATAGGACCCAAAAGCACATTAAAAGGATTATCCATCACTGGGATTTATTCTTGGGATGCAAGGGTGGTTCAGCATTCACAAACCTATCAATGTTATAGAGCACATTAACAAAAGAAGACAAGAACCATATGATCCTCTCAACTGATACAGAGAAAGCATTTGACAAAATATAGCATCCTTTCCTGATTAAAACTCTCGAGTGTAGGGATAAATGGAACACTTTTCAATTTCATTAAAAAAAATCCATGAAACCCTACAGTGAATTTCATTCTCAATGGGGAAAAGCTGAGAGCTTTTCTCTTAATGTCAGGAACATGACAGGGATTCCTGCTCTCACCACTATTGTTCAACATAGTTCTAGAAGTCCTAGCATCAGCGATCAGACAGCAAAAAGAGACAAAAGGCAAAGTGGCAAAGAAGAAGTCAAAATCTCCTCTCAGATGACATGATACTTTATGTGGAAAACACAAAGCACTCCGCCCCCAAATTACTAGAACTCATAGAGCAATTCAGTAATGTGGTAGGATACAAAATCAATGCACAGAAATCAGTTACATTTCTATACACTAATAATGTAACTGTACAAAGAGAAATTAGGGAATTGATTCCACTTATTAATGCACCAAAAACTATAAGACACCTAGGAATAAACCTAAACAAAGAGTAAAATAACTATACTCTGGAAACTACAGAACACTTATGAAAGAAATTGAGTAAGACACAAAGAGATGGAAAAACATCTCATGCTCATGGATTACAAGAATAAACATCGGTAAAATGCCTATCCTTCCCAGAACAATCTGCACTTTCAATGCCATCCCTATTCAAATAGTATTGGCATTTTTCAAAGAGCTAGAAAAATCAATCTTAAAGTTGTATGAAACTAGAAAAGACCTGAAATTGTCAAGGGAATGTTACACTTGATCTTAGCCAAAAGGCCGAGAAGCGATTGTCAAGGGAATGTTAAAAAGGAAAATAAAACAAAACAAAATGAAACAAACCTGGAGGCATCACGTTGCCTGGCATCTTGCTTTATTACAAAGCTGTGATAACCAAGACAGCATGGCATTACCATAAAAACAGACAGACACATAGATCAATGGAACAGAATCAAGTCTCCAGAAATGGACCCTCAATTCTATGGTCAACTAGTCTTTGAGAAAGCAGGAAGAAAATATCCAATGGAAAAAAAAGACAGTCTCTTCAATAAATGGTGCTGTGAAAATTGGACAGCTACATACAAAAGAATGAAACTTGACTATTCTCTTACACCATACACAAATATAAACTCAAAATGGATGAAAGACCTCTCATCCATCAAAATCCTAGAGGAGAACATAGACAGTAACCTCTTTGACATTGGTCATAACTTCTTTCATGACATGTCTCCAAAAGCAAGGGAAACAAAAGCAAACATGAACATTTGGGACCTCACAAAGATAAAACAAAACAAAACAAAACAAAAAAACACTTCTACACACCAAAGGAAATAGTCAACAAAACTAAGAGGCAACCCATGGAATGGGAAAATATATTTGCAAATGACATTACAGATTAAGGGCTAGTTTCAAGGCCAAAAATAACTCCTCAAACTCAACACCCAAAAAACAAATAATTCAGTCAAGAAATGGGAAGAAGATATGAACAGACACTTCTCTAATGAAGACAAACAAAGGCTAAAAACAGATGAAAAAAAAAAAGTTCAACATCATTAGCCATTCAGGGAAATTCAAATCAAAACCACAATGAGATACCACCTTATACCAGTTAGAATGACAAAAATTAACAAGTCAGGAAACAAATGTTGGAGAGGATGTGGAGAAAGGGGAGCGCTCTTACAGTCTTGGTGGGAATGCAAGCTGGTATAGCCACTTTGGAAAACACTGTGGAGGTTTCCACAATAGCCATACTGTGGAAGAACCCAAGATGCCTTTCAAGAGATGAATGGATAAAGAAGATGTGGTTCATATATACAACGGAATATTACTCAGCCATCAGAAAGGATAAATACCTACCATTTTCATTAACATGGATGGAATTAGAGGGGATTATGCTAAGTGAAATATGTCAAGCAGAGAAAGACAAGTACCATATGATTTCACTCATATGTGGAACTTAAGGACTAACACAGGGGACATTAGAGAAAGGAAGGGAAAACTGAGAGGGTGGAGAAATCAGAAGTGGAGATGAACTATGAGAGACTATGGACTCTGGGTAACAATCTGAGGGTTTGATGAGGGGGGTATGGGGGTTGTGGTAACCAGGTGATGGGTATTAATGAGGGCACGTGTTGTCATGGGCACTGAGTGTTATACACAAATAATGAATCATTGCACACTACCTCAAAAGCTAATGATGTACTGCATGATGACTAACATAAATTTAATTGTTTACTTTGTCTTTGCTCCCCACATCAAGAATTACATGACATACTGCAGTCAAAGAGCTTAGCATAGAGTCTGACACATCATAAGCTTTCAGTAAATGCTAGCTTTTAGAAGCTACTAATGAACACTGGTGCTGCTTGTACTATTATAAATATTAGTGGTTTATAATATAGTATAATATAACAAATGTATGGATACTACCAATGCTACCATTAAGAATTAAAAATATTTTTGCTAAGATGAAAACTAAGGAATTTCTCTTATTTTTCTCTTTCTGAATGTTTACATCTCCCTGACTCATCCCAATTTACAAAGCAGTAAACAATCCCCACTGCCTTCAGCACTGTTGTTCCAGTTTCCCATTCTAGCACTCATATGTATGTACCTTGCTAATGTCTACATCCAGGCTACTGAAGTAGTGACTGTTATCTTTGGGGAAAGGCTGACTCCAGCAACAAAATGAATAACATCTGTCTTTTCCACAAACCCTGGTGAGGTTTAGTGACATCTGGTGTCCCCAAATCACACCTGTTTATGCCTTTAGTGTTGGCTGCAGCTAAACTCTCTTCTTAGTCCTATGCTTACATTTTAAAAATCCATTCGTATTGAAGTAAAATACATATATATATAGCATAGTTACATTCTGAAAAAATCTCAGCTTCATTGCTAGTTAAAGTGAACCATCCCTTAAATCTTACATTTTATAGTCTGCTTTAAAATTCAGTTTATAGGGGCGCCTGGTTGGCTCAATGGGTTAAAGCCGCTGCCTTCGGCTCCGGTCATGATCCCAGTGTCCTGGGATTGAGCCCCGCATCGGGCTCTCTGCTGGGCAGGGAGCCTGCTTCCTTTCCTCTCTCTCTCTGCCTGCCTCTCTGCCTGCTTGTAATCTCTGTCAAATAAGTAAATAAAATCTTTAAAAATAAATAAATAAAATTCAGTTTATAGTTTAGCATTTTTTCTTGACATTTATATCCCTATTTCCTTCCTCTTCCACAAATGAACAAAATCATTATAGACTTCTTTCAAGACTATGAAACTTACTCTAGCAATATTGAGGGGGCATATTAGGGAAATTGCTTAGGGTTGAATAACAAGGCTAGCCAAGTTTTGGGTTATAATTCATTAAAATGTATTTAGGTTGGCCATTAACAATAAATCACCAGTTCAATGTGATGCAATTTCATTAAAGACAATTTCTAGTTTATTCTGAACACATTAAAAAATCTCAGTAGGGTTGTAAATTTTTTTTCATCTAAACATCTTTTAAATAAAACTAGAAAAATAGTTTACTTTGTGTCCATGTGCTATGAAAAGCAGCTGGCAGAATAGAAAAAAATATATAGTGATAATTTAGTTAGGAGATTTTTTTCCTGTAAAATATTAAGCTATAGAAATAGCAAACATTAGAGACAAAGGCTAGGATTTCTATAGATTTGTACAGATAGTTCCATGTAAACATTTAAGAGCCAAAACAAATCCTGTCTCCAATACCATTTTATTTTTAAACAATAATGTGTACCTAATCAGTATCTTTGGCATAAGGAGAGAAGAGGAAGGCATACATATAATATACTTGATGAGATATCAACAACTCTATAAGCTTGACATCAAAATTTATCTTAATACAATATCTAACACTATATCCAGATATGGAGAAGAAAGATGTGAATCTATATATATATAATTTAATATATATTTTAATATATATCATATATATTTATTTATTATTTATATATATCATTTATATAAATATATATTCATATTATATTATTATAATATATTATTATAATACTATAATTAATATTATATATTATATAATATAAATAATATATTATCATTTATATATTTATATATATATTTATATATAATATATTACTAT
>ML099504.1:0-34710 GCA_003697995.1 Taxidea taxus jeffersonii | reverse complement strand
TTATTATATATAAAATATATATTTATTTAATATATTTATTTGTATGAATATATATATTTATATATATTATGTATAAATATATATATTTTATATATAAATCGATGTATCAGATTATATACATATAATTTTAAATATATATATATTTTAAATAAATATATAATTTAAAAGTATATAAAGTATATCTATTTATCTATCTATACCAGTATAGATAGATAGGTAGGTAAATAGATATGGATATATATATATATATATATATATATATATATATATACCTAGTATATAAAGTAAATATATATATGTATATATACATATATATATATATGTTACTGTATAAGTAAGCTATTAAAACAGTGCAATTTGAAGCCTTCACCTTAGATGGAAATGAATGGAATTATTCCCTCTCAGAATCTTGAATTGAGGTAGTTTATATTTAGGAGAAGTAATTAATTGTGGCATACAAAATAATTTCTACCATAACTCAAATGGGACATTTACAAAATCTGAGATGGAATCTATTTTATTTTATTTTATTTTTTCAGTGTTCCGAGATTCATTGTTTATGCACCACACCCAGTGTTCCATGTAATATATGCCCTCCTTAATACCCACCACCAGATGGGATCTATTTTTAAATCAGCAGGGAAAAGGGAGAATGTGTCATTTAGTCTAATGGTTGAAACTAGTAGTTTTACAACAAATATTGCGTTTCAGCTACTTAAAAAGGTATGGATGAAGTAGAGAACAAAAGTGGAGATAAATGCTTTTGCAATTTCATCCCAAGGCAACTATTTTGAATTAATTCTTTGACTTGTCCAATTCACCATTGCTCTCTAATATTCGGTCACCCTTCAGTTCTATAAAGCTGGCCAAAAAATCTTAGGAAAGATATCTAAAAGTCTATTCAGTATGTAAATGAGGTACTATTTCAAATTTTGGCTAAATTTTTAAACTAGTGTAATGATGTTGGTTATTTGTGAGTATTGCAGTAAGATAAGTCAGAAGATATGAATTTGGAAAACATCTCTTTAAACAAAATTTCTCTAAAGTGGATGAGATGATTGTTTAGTTTTTGAACTTTTGGGGGAAATGACTAAGATTCAACATTTATTTTAGTCTCATTTAAAAATTGATGAATTTTATTAAACCACACCAAAATCAAACTGTTTTTTTTTTTTACCTAAGCATTAAATGGCTTTACTTTAATATATGCATCAGGTAACAAAGTGTTACTTCAAAATACAAAGTTATTTGAAGAATTAACTTCTAATTCCTATATCTTTTAGAATTCTTACTTAGTGTCTCTGATATGTCAAGAACAATCATATTCTCCTTTAATCTTACACTTCTTTCTAACATTTGAGTGCATCTTACTCCTAGAGACTACATCATTTGACTTTTGCATTTTCCCATTGTTTCATATAATGCCATAATTCATTTAATAATCTGGGAAGTTTCAAGATCAAAATCTTCTGCGCAGCAAAGGAAATAGTCAACAAAACAAAGAGATGACCCACAGAATGGGAGAAGATATTCGCAAATGACTCTACAGACAAAGGGGTGATATACAAGATCTGTAAAGAACTCCTCAAACTCAGCACACACAAAACAGATAATCACATTAAGAGATGGGCAGAAGACATGAACAGACATTTCTCCAAAGAAGACATACAAATATTCATCATCATTAGTTATCAAGGAGATTCAAATCAAAAGCACATTTGAGATACCACCTTACCCTAGTTAGAATAGCCAAAATTAACAAGACAGTAAACAATAAATGTTGTTTACTGTTGGTGGGAATGCAAATTGGTGCAACCACTTTGGAAAACAGTGTAGAAATTCCTTAAGAAATAAAAAGAGAAAAAAAAAGAAATTAAAAATAGGACTACCCTATGACCCTGCAAGTGCAGTACTGGGTATTTATCCCAAAGATACAGATGTAGTGAAAAGAAGGGCCATCTGTATCCCAATGTTCATGGCAGCAATGGCCACAGTCGCCAAACTGTGGAAAGAACCAAGATGTCCTTCAATGAATGAATGGATAAAGAAGATATGGTCCATATATACAATGGAGTATTATGGCTCCATCAGAAAGGATGAATACTCATCTTTTGTATCAACATGGATGGGACTGGAAGAGATTATGATGAGTGAAATAAGCCAACCAGAGAGAGTCAATTATCATATGGTTTCACTTAGTTGTGGAGCATAAGGAATAACACAGAAGACATTGGGAGATGGAGAGGGGAAATGAGTTGGGGGAAATTGGAGGGGGAGACAAACCACAAGAGACTGTGGAGTCTGAGAAATAAACTGAGGGTTTTGGAGGGGAGGGGGTTGGGGTTTGGGTGGTGGGTATTAAGATATTCCATGGAGCACTGGGTGTGGTGTATAAATAGTGAATTTTGGAAACCTGAAAAAAATTTAAAAAAAAAGAATGTGGGAAGTTTGAAATTTATTTATTTATTTTTAAGATTTTATTTACTTATTTGAAAAAGAGTGAGTTATAGAAAGAGCATGAGCAGGGGTAGGGGGAGAAACAGACTACCTGTTGAGCAGGGAGAACATGAGGCTGGACCCCAGGACCCTGGGATCATGACTCAAGCCTAAGGCAGCCACTTAACCAACTAAGCCACTCAGGTGCTCCTGGATGTAATTTATATGTTTTGGGGAGATGTTGTTGGATGATTGTAATTTAAGACAGATTGTACAATAAAGAACTTTTCAGGTCATTCCAACACCACCCAGTGGTTAAAACATTTGCAGAAATTTCTATTTATTTATTTATTTTTAGAAATTTCTATTTTAAGAATTAAAACCCATTGGAAAAACATAGAACAAAAATAAAAGGTTATAGTCTACTTATTGCTGTGATGTGCTTCAGGTAGATGTTGTGCCTGGCCCACCATCAATAGAAGGTGTCTTTTGAATTTCTGTTTTCTGTGATATAATGGACACGCTCTGTAGTCATCTAGACATTTTCTCCTGGTTGATTCTTGAGGGAAAGAGTACTGGAGTTGAAATGAGTATACCTGGGTGCTAATCACAACTTCATTCTTGATGTGCTTCCTAATCTCAGATATGTTATTGATTAGTCAGTATCATTTTTTGTTTGTTTGTTTTGTTTTGTTTTTGTATATGAGGATACAGAACCTGTATTTCAGGCTTATTTTATTGTAAACACAAAATACTCATATAAGTTTAAAAGAATTTTGTGTTTACAAAGTGTTATTTTTACCAATGTGATCCAGGAGACTCAAGATACTAATCTTTACATGATGTCTATATATAGCTAAAATTTGTGGGGGTTTTTGGCTTTTTAAATTTTCATTTTAGGGGCACCTGGGTGGCTCAGTGGGTTAAAGCCTCTGCCTTCGGCTCAGGTCATGATTCCAGGGTCCTGGGATCGAGCCCCACATCGGGCTCTCTGCTTGCTGGGGAGCCTGCTTCCTCCTCTCTCTCTCTGCCTACCTCTCTGCCTATTCGTGATATTTGTCTGTCAAATAAAAAAAAAAATTAAAAAAAATTTTCATTTTAAACTTAGTTAGTTAACTACTTCATTGGTTAGTTAACCAGTTAGTTAACATACAGTGTTATATTAGTTTAAGGTGTACAATATAACAATTCAGCACTTCCATACAACACACAATGCTCATTACAAATTCACTTCTTAATCCCTATCACCTATTTAATTCAACACCCACATCCCTCCCCTCCAGTAACCATCAGTTTTTTCTCTACAATTAAGAGTGAGCTTCTTGGTTTGCCTCTGTCCCTCTTTTATTTTTTCCCCTTTGTTCATTTGCTTTTTAAAATTCCACATGTAAGTGAAATCATGTGGTATTTATTTTTCTCTGAATGATTTATTTCATTTTCTTAAGATTTTATTTATTTATTTGACAGAGCGAGAAGGCACAAGCAAAGGGAGTGGCAGGCTGAGGGAGAGGGAGAAGCAAGTTCCCGCCAAGCAGTGAGCCCAACACAGTGCTCAAACCCAGGGTCCTGGGATCATGACCAGAGCC
The DNA here is from genome assembly GCA_003697995.1 of Taxidea taxus jeffersonii. Taxonomy (NCBI): domain Eukaryota; kingdom Metazoa; phylum Chordata; class Mammalia; order Carnivora; family Mustelidae; genus Taxidea; species Taxidea taxus. The sequence continues at coordinate 30,688 of ML099504.1, read as the reverse complement.
AAAGGCAGATGCTTAATCTACTGAGCCACCCAGGTGCCCCTGAATGACTTATTTCACTTAACATCATGCTCTAACTCCATCCATGTCATTGCAAATGGCAAGATTTCTTTTTTTCTGATTCCACTATATATACGCACATATGTCACATCCTTCTTATCCATTCATAAGTCGGTGGACACTTGGGTGCTTTCATATCATGGCTCTTGTAAATAATGATGCTATAAACGTAGGGACACATGTATCCCTTTGAATTGTTATTCATGTTTTCTTTGGATAAATACCTGGTAGTGTGATTACTAGATCATAAGGTAGTTCTATTTTTAGCATTTTGAGGAATCTCCATACTATTTTCTACAGTGGCTGCACCAGTTTGCATTCCCATCAACAACGCAAGAGGGCTCCTATTTCTCCACATTCTCACTAAAACCTGTTATTTCCTGTGTTGTTGATTTTAGATATTCTGACAGGTGTGAGGTGTTATCTCATTGCATATTTGATTTGCATTTCCTGGATGGTGAGTGACGAAAATCTTTTCATGTGTCTGTTGGCCATGTGGATATCTTCTCTGGAAAAATCCCTATTCATGTTTTCTGCCCATTTTAAACTGGGTTGTTTGTTTTTTGGGTGTTGAGTGAGTTTTTTAAGTTCATTATATATCTTGGATACTAACTCTTTATTGGATATATCACTTCCAAATACCTTCTCTCATTCCATAGGCTGACTTTTAGTTTTATTCGTTGTTTTCTTTGCTGTGAAAAGCTTTTTATTTTGATGTAGTCCCTCCCTATAGCTTATATTGGTTTATCTTTTCCTTGTCCCAGGAAATGTAGCTAGAAAAAAGTTGCTACAGTCAGTGTGAAGGAAGTCACCCCCTGTGTTATCTTCTGGGATTTTTATTATTTCAGGTTTTATATTTAGGTCTTTAATCTATTTTGAATTTATGTTTCTGTAAAGTGTAATAAATTGATCCAGTTTCTTTCTTGTTCATGTTGCTATCCAGTTCTTCTGGCACCATTTGTTGAAGAGACTGTTTTTCCCATTGCATATTCTTTACAGCTTTGCCAAAAATTAACTGACCATATATTGTGGGTTCATTTCTGGGCTTTCTATTCTGTTCCCTCATCTATATGTCTTTTTTTCCCCCCAATACAACACTGTTTTGTTTACAACAACTTTGTAATATAACTTGATGTCTGGAATTGTGATGCCTCCAGCTTTGCTTTTCATTTTCAGAAATACTCTGTGTATTTGGGGATTTCTGTGGTCCTATGAAGATTTTAAGATGGTTTGTTCTAGTTCTGTGAAAAATTCTGTTGGTATTTTGATAGGATTGAATTAAATATGTAGGTTGCTTTGGGTAGTAGACACTTTAACATATTCTTCCAAACCATGGGTATAGAAGATCGTTCTATTTCTTTGTGTCATCTTCAATTTTTTCATCAGTGTTTTATACTTTTCTGAGTAAAGGTCTTTCACCTCTTTGGTTAGGTTTATTCCTAGGTATCTTATTATTTGGGGTGCAATTATAAAATGGATTGTTTTCTTAATTTCTCTTTATGCTGCTTCATAATTGGTATATAGGAATACAACAGATTCTATACATTGATTTTTCATCTTGCAACTTTGTTGAATCCATTTGTCAATTATAGTGTTTTGTTTTGTTTTTTGTGGATACTTCCAGGTTATCTATAAATATTATCATGTCATCTGCAAATATTGAAAGTTTTACTTCTTCTTTACTAATTTAGATGCCTTTCATTTCTATTTTTGATGGTTAAAATATCATTTTCTAATTTTTAACTTATAATTAAATTCTAGTTAGTTAACATACAGTGTAGTTTTAGTTTTATGTGTACAATTAAGTGATTCAACGCTTACATACAATACCCAATGTGCATCACAATAAGTGCACTCCTTAAACCCCCCCCCACCTATTTCACCCATCCTCTATCAACCTGGTAACCACAAGTATATTAAGCGATCATTTTTTTTCATGTTATGTTAGTCACCATACAGTACATCAGTAGCTTTTGATGTAGTGTTCAATAATCCATTCGTTCCATATAACACCCAGTGCTCATCACATGTACCCTCCTTAATATCCATCACCTGGCTACCACAACCCCCCAACGCCCTCCCCTCTAAAACCCCCATATTGTTACCTGGAGTCCATAGTTTCTCATGGTTCATCTCCCCCTCTGATTTCTCAACCCCTTCAGTTTTCCCTTCCTTCATCTAATGTCCCCTCTGCCATTTCTTATGCTCCACATATGAGTGAAACCATATGATAATTGTCTTTCTGTGCTTGGCTTATTTCACTTAGCATAATCCCCTCCGGTTACATCCATGTTAATGCAAATGGTATTCATCCTTTCTGATGGCTGAGTAATATTCCATTGTATATATGAACCACATCTTCTTTATCCATTCTTGTTGAAAGGCATCTTGGCTCCTTCCACTCTTTGGCTACTGTAGACATGGCTGCTATGAACATTGGGGTGCATGTGTCCCTTCCTTTTACTACATCTTTATCTTTGGGGTAAATACCCAGTAGTGCAATTGCTGGGTCTTAGGATAGCTCTACTTTTAATATCTTGAGGAACCTCCATAGAGTTATCCAAAGTGGCTGTACTAGCTTGCATTCCCACCAACAGTGTAAGAGGGCTCCTCTTTCTCCACATCCTCTCACTTGTTGCTTACTGTCCTGTTGATTTTGGCCATTCTAACTAGTGTAAGGTGGTATCTCAATGTGTTTTTTATTTGAATCTCCCTGATGGCTAATGATGATGAACACTTTTTCATGTGTCTGCTAGCCATTTGTATGTCTTCATTGGAGAAGTGTCTGTTCATGTCTTCTGCCCATTTTTTGACTTGAAAATCTGTTTTGTGTGTGTTGGATTTGAGAAATTCTTTATAGATCTTGGGTATCAGCCCTTTGCCTGTAGTGTCATTTGCGAGTATCTTCTTTTCCATAGGTTGCCTCTTTGTTTTGGTGACTGTTTCCTTTGCTGTGTAGAAGCTTTTTTATCTTGATGAAGTCCCAAACGTTCATTTTCGCTTTTATTTCCCTTGCCTTTGGAGACGTGTCTTGAAAGAAGTTGCTGTAGCCAATGTCAAAGAGGTTACTGCCTATGTTCTCTTCTAGGATTTTGATGGATTCCTGTCTCACATTGAGGTCTTTCATCCATTTTGAGTTTATCTTTGTGTACGGTGTAACAGAATGGTCAAATTTCCTTCTTCTGTATATAGCTGTACAATTTTCACAGCACCATTTATTGAAGAGACTGTCTTTTTCCCATTGGATATTGTTTTCCTGCTTCCTTGAAGATTAGTTGATGATAGAGTTGAGGGTCCATTTCTGGAGATTTGATTCTGTTCCATTGATCTATGTGGCTTTGTGTGTGTGTGTGTGTGTGTGTGTGTGTGTGTGTGCGCACACGCCAATACCATGCTGTCTTGGTGACAATTTTATAATATAGCATGAAATCAGGCACCATGACGCCTGGCAAAAGGCCATCTTAGTGTAACATCATCTCATCCTCCAGAATCCTCTAAGTCTCCATTAACAGATAAAAATTCTTTTGGAAACTTCCTTTACCTTTACCCCCCAAGATATATGTTAGCAGCCATCCTCGAAGTATATGACCCATTAATATACATCTGAAGGGTCTCATGACTAAGGCTTTTCCAGATAGTAATAAATGAGCTTTTCTTAACAATAGCTATCCCCCTCAAAGTCTTAGAGATTTTGCTTCCAGAATTCCTTAGAGACTATTCCCTAACCTCCTCTAAACTTGAAAGTGTATAATCAATTGCTCTTCACAATCCCAGTGCAGTTCTTTTTGCCCACAGGTCTTGTCCCCATGCTTTAATCAACCGACCTTTAGAAATAAATGAATAATAAATAAATAAATAAGTAAAACCAACTTTTTGCATCAAAGATATCTCAAGAATTCTTTCTTCACCATTCACTTCAAACCCGAACATTTCCATATCAATTCTCACAACAGCTGGCAGAAGTTGATATTACCACTCCTCTATTTTACAGTTGAGGAATCTAAGGCTTAGCATAATTCTGTAACTTTCTCAAAGTCATAAGGCTAAGGAGTGAAGAAAGAATTTGAAGTCAGATAGTCATATTCCAGAGCCTGTTTCTTAATCTTGCTCTTACACACTTCACATAAATGGAGATATAAAACAGACTTCTTATGAAAAGAAAAAAATAAATATAGCATACTGTAATTTTAAGTGTCTAGCTTCTAATGCAATCTCAAGTTTAATTGACATATTTTGCATAAACAACATCCACCAAAACCAATGCTCTCCAATAAGACAAAAAAATGACAATGAAACAAATGTAAGGCCAATTCTATTCATGGTTATTTCCAGTGGTAGAAACACCAAGGAAGATGATGAAAAGAGTCACTGACACTGATACACATCATCATGAAGTGTTTGGAAGTGGTATGGGAATTTTGAGAAATGTTAACTTCAATATAGCATGTTATGCTCATATCACAGGCAATAATTCTAAAGGAGGAAATGTGTAAGAGTAATATTTTTAACTTCAAAAGAAAAGAATCACATGACAATTCTTGAAGATTAATCAGGATTTCTGTTACTCAAGCTACCTTGCTCTCTTTCAAAATATTAAAAACATGCCATTTTCCCATAATTTATATAATGTCAAGTCTAAGACCATCAAATGCTTAGTTTTCAAAATAAGTGAGTTTCTGTGTTCTTTCATGTGCTGAGAACAACCTGCCTTCTTTGTCATTTTTAACAGCATCTAATCTGCCCTTTTAAATAAGTTTGTGCTGACAGATTTCAATCATTTGGAAGCAAATCACTAAGAGGCCTAGGTTAAGGATAATAAAAATACATCTTTGCAGTGTTATTAATAAAGCAATTTTTGATGTTCTAAGTGTTTTGCCTATTTATTTCAATTAATTCTCATATTCACTTTATGAGATAGATACTGTTAGTATCACCATGTTACAGGTGAAAGATACCTGAAGAAATTAAATAATTTTCTCAAGATTACTTGGCTAGGAAGTAGCACAGCTAGAATTGAATCTAATCAGTCTCTAGAGACCATGCTCTTAACCACTTCAATATATATTTCCCATATGCACAAGTTATTTCATTTGTGTGAATGATTGATATTTTTCACATATGACAGATTCAATTAACATGTTGGGTGCTTTACTATTTCTTGGAAATCAGAGATATCTTTTCTACTGACTTTTTTTTTAAACTGTTTTCTTTAATATTCAGGTATGGAAGTTTTCTGACATTTAACATTAACCCAGTACAATCACCTCTCTTTTTAAATATTTTTTAAGACTTTATTTACTTTTTTTAGGGAAAAAGATAGAGTGCATAAGGAGGGTGGAGGGGCAGAGGGAATAGCAGACTCCCCACTGAGCAGGGAGCCTCATGTGGGGCTCTATCCTAGGACCCTGGGGTCATGACCTGAGCCAAAGGCAGCTGCTTAAAGAGCTGAGACACCCAGGTGTCCCAATCCCCTCCCTTATACAACAACAGCAGCAACAACAACAACAACAACAAACCTGGTAACTGTTCTACTCAGGAAGAAAAAAGAGAGTATAAAAATAGTACCTAAGGGACGCCTGGGTGGCTCAGTGGGTTAAAGCCTCTGCCTTTGGCTCAGATCATGATCCCAGGGTCCTGGGATTGAGCACCACATTAGGTTCTCAGCCCAGCAGGGAGTCTGCTCCCCCTCACCCACCTGCCTCTCTGCCTACTTGTGATCTCTGTCAAATAAATAAATAAAATCTTTAAAAAGTAGTATCTAACTTTCTCTTTCATTTTTTTCTCACAGCAGTTTACAAGAAGACTTTTTCAGTTGATTACTTCAATTTTTGAAAGTATAATTCTGAAGTTATTTGTTACACTTAGAATCAAGGATAGTTACTAGTGTATATCATTTTCTTTTGCAAATTGTGTTTTCCTCTCTAGTCACTTTGGTTCTAAAGAGCAGCAAAATCTATATTTGTTATATAGTGTTGCATTTTGGTTCTTTAAATAGTTTGGGATTTTTTTTTTTTTTTAAAACACTGAAAAAGTTCCATGATGATGTTCAGTGTTCTGGGATTTTTATTAAATAATTTAATTACTTTATTTTCGTTTTAGCCTCAGCTACATTAAGCAGATAAGTTTGGTCATATAATAAATGTCCAATTTCTCAAAATCATGATAGCGAACCATGTGCTTTCAATCTGTAGATTATTTTTTGCTTTCAGTTACCGTTTTGTGAACAAATTTTGAAGGTAGAAGCTGAATTTCTGTTATAAATGTGGATGTCTCATGAATAAAGAGTTTTAGCTAGTGAAAATTTATTTTTTATTATTTAAATCAGTTTTCCCCCAAATATTAAAAATATCTAAAACTAATGTGGGCATCAAAAGCCTTAAGTGAATTGTCAAGTATTAATTAATCTCAAGAAAATTATTTTCCTTATTATTTCCACCATGTTCAATGATTTCTTCTAATAAATAACATTTGATGACTTGATAATTATCACCAATTTGTTTTCCAACCTGTTATGTGCAGGTTTTACTCTAATTGCCCATTTTAAAATAAATAAATAAATAGCAATTCAGTAACCACAAATGTCCATTCTCTCTGGTCAATTTGTGAGTATTGTAGATAAATGGTATTATAAAATCCTCAGGACATAAGATTTGCATTGAGCATCTCCTGAGATTTCTGAAATCCATGCTGATTAGTGTCTTTCAGCACAGGATACTTCTTTGTATCTTCAAATACCTTAGAGGAGGTAAGTAATTAAAATTTTACCAAAACTATCTTTATGCTACCATGTATGCACTATGATCACACATTCATGTATGTCCTAAGGTAATTGCCAATTGCTGCTGTTTAATATTTACTGAGCAGTATGTTGCATTGTGTGATTCCATTCATACATGGTTCCTATTCTCAACCACTTTATGATCTTATGTGACATATCATTCTGACAATACATGTATCAATCTAGAAATACAATTTTAATATATAATGATTTTCAAATATTAATTGTAATTTTCTTTGTATTTTAAATATAGACACATATACACACAATTTATAAAGATAGTTATCAGATAAAAGATGAATTAAGTAGTTGTTATTTTAAAGTAACCACTCCTTGAGGTATTTCTAATTCTTTTATAGAAATGACACCAGGGGAGCCTGGGTGGCTCAGTGGGTTAAAGCCACTGCCTTCGCTTCGGCTCAGGTCATGATCCCAGAGTAGTGGGATCGAGCCCCGCATCGGGCTCTCTGCTCTTTGGACAGCCTGCTTCCTCCTTCTCTCTCTCCTCTGCCTCTCTGCCTACTTGTGATCTCTGTCTGTCAAATAAATAAATAAAATCTTAAAAAAAAAGGAATGACACACAAAAAATGTATTAAGAGAAATGGGATGGAAGATCAATTATACAAAAACAGTCATTTTTTTTTTTTGGTAATTTCTTTTAGTCAGGGAAAGAATGGCTAATAAAGGTGGAAAGTCAAGCAAAGGGAAATTTAACCAAGTAAAATTGAATAATCAATCAGGATTAAAATGGAATTTGATTTATTAACTATTAAATATGGCACATTCTTAATAAAATGCTTAAAATTGTTAATACTTAGTGGTTACTACATTCTATTCACTTTTCATACCTTATTCTACTTAATCCTCATAATCTCACAGTAATACACACTTTTCATATCTTATTCCACTTAATCCTCATAATTCCACAGTAGTACACAAAATGTAAATAAGTTAATTGACCCAAGACTAAACAACTAGCAGTTTGCAGGGCAAATATTTGAACCCAACTCTGACTAAATCCAGAACTTATGGTTTTCCTATTACCCAATATCACTTAATGTTAAAATACTCCAAAAATATCCTGCAGAGATATACTTATTTTTCACATTTAAAAAGTTCTTAATGTACTTACTACAAAAAAAATGCTACTATGAGAATCTCAAGATTGTACTTTACAAAGTTAGAAAAGTCAAAGATCTAAAACATAATAAAATTTATGATGCAATAACAAACTCAGAATTTTTAGGCGTCTTACTTGACACATTCTGCATACCTTACAAATTCTTTTTTTAATTAAAAAAACTGTATACATTACAATAGTGAACTGCTATGAAATTATAAGTTAAGTAGTAACCATGTAACTTTCTGGGTAATGACTAGGTAATGACTAGGGCTAGAATCTACAATTTAAAGCACTTATCAAGAAGGAGAATTAAAAAAGCACAGTAGTAGGGGAACCCCATGATTGCCGCATCCCTCAAAGAAAGCTAGATAAATATCATATCATCCTGAACACCCAACAAAATAATATGAAGACTGAGAGTACAAATGACACAACTGGATGGAAAGAGAGGTCACAACGTGGAAGGTAGGAGGTGCAAAGACAATAACTGGGAAGAAAAAAATCATGAGTGTTGCAAAGGGGAGGGAGCTCTGACAACGATGGAGGAGAGAAGGAGAGGGAGGGGTCAGGGAGAGAGAGAGAGCACATACAGTGTATTACAAGAGAAAAATGCTTATACAAAACCACTAACTAGGAAAATGGGAGAGATGGATTTTTATGAGGTTTTACAAAGAACAGAGCTCAAAGACTAAGGTTTTAAAAGTCCACACAGTGGCGGGGGTGGAGACCAGCAAGCATAGAGGTGCTCCTGTGGAGGAGGACAGAAGCCTGGGAGTGAACAGTATGTTCTGAGGATGTCCTAGGATACACTGAGAGGGACACTTCCTCTTTTGGAGTGCATTTGGGTGAGGTGACACTGCCTCTTAGGAGACAAAACTGCCTAAAGTCACCATTAAGCTGCCCTGTTAATTACCATACAAGCTCAGGCATCTGCTAAGTGCAGCTAACCTGATTGACAGCTTTTTGGTGTCCTTTACTCTAAAACTCCAAGCTGCAGTGCATGTTCATGCAACTATCCTTTTGAGACAAAGAACTACCACCCCCAACTCAGCAAAACACCCAGAGTATCAGGATGGGTACACACCACTGTGAGTCCCTAAAATTTGAAGTCCTGAAACTCAGCTAGTGTGCCTGACATAAAGTGCAAGTGCACTGTGCTGCTGGGTGGGCACATGGCCCAGACACAGACAAGGTGCAGGTCGGGATCTGAGGAACACCCAGGACACAGGAAGGAAGAGTGTTGGCTCTTCTGTGAGGGCTTCCCAGACAGTGGTGGTCACAAACCCTCTCTCCATGGGATGAGAGAGGACAGGCACTATTTTTCTTCCCCGCCCAGCATCATGGTGGACTTCAGTAGCCAGCACAGCACCTAAAGCCACTTATGCCAACCTGCTGCTCATGCACTCTGCAGGTGCTTCTGTACTAAGGCAAGTATGCTGGAGATCCAAAGCAGTAGCAGGAACCTCCCACAGAAGACCAACACAAAACCCCACTCGCAGCAACTCTACTGACCACAGAGGGCTGCAAAGCTTTAGTTCTAGTGGAAATAGCATCTAGTCTCGTTTAACAGGCAGAACAAAGCACACTTAGTTAAAATTCACCACACAGTGGACAAGCTCTAAATGATCTCCACTGCAGGCAAAGTGAAAATATTCAGAGGGCTTACCTGAGGGAAAGAGCAGCCAAAACACAAGAGCAGAGTACACACAGAATACACCCGAAACACTTAGAGAAGAAGCAGGCCATGGACAGTATATGACCTCTTCTTAGCAAAGCCAGTACTCTTAGCAGCAGGAAACATAACAGCCTTCCCTAAAATATAGAAGAATATAGAGACTTAGGAAAAATACCAAGATGGGAGAATTCATCCAAAAGAAAGAACAAGAAAAGGTCACAGCCAGAGAACTAATTGAAACAGATAGAAGTAATATGCCTGAACCAGAATTTAAAATAATACTTGTAAGGATAACAGCTAGACTTAAGAAAAGCATAGGAGGCAATGGAGAGGCCCTTATGATAGATATAACACACTTAGAATAAAATTAAAAAAATGCTATAACTGAGATGTGAAACCAACTGGTTATAATGATCACAAGGGTGGAAGAAGCAAGGGAATGAAGTCGGTGAAATAGAAGATAAAATTATGGAAAATAATGAAGCTGAAAAGAAGAGGGGAATAAGAATATTGGATCATGAAGGTAGACAGGGAACTCAGCAACACCATAAAGCATAACATTTCTATCATAGGAGTCCTAGAAGAAGAAGAGAGGGAAAATGGGACAGAAGATTTATTTAAGCAGATTATAACTGAAAACATACGTATAGTGTGGAAATAAATAGAGATCCACATACAGGAGGCACAGAGAACTCAATCAAAATCAATAAAAACAGGCCAACGCCTGGACATATTGTAGTAAAGTTTGCAAAATACAGAGATAAGAAAAATATCCAAAAGGCAGCAAAGGAATAGGAATCCTTAACTTATAAGGGAAAACAAATAAGGTCAACAACAGATCTCTCCATAGAAAATTGGCAAACCAGAAGGAAGTGACATGATACATTCAACATGCTGAATGGGAAGAAATGTGTTGCCAAAAATGTTTTATCCACCAAGACTTTCATTCAGAGTAAGAGAGATAAACAGTTTCCTAGACAAACAAAAGCTAAAGGAGTTTGTGACCATTAAACAAGCCCTACAAAAAATACTAAAAGGCACTCTGGGAGTGGGAAAGAAAGACCAAAAGCAACAAAGATGAGAAAGGAACAGAAAATCTCCAGAAACAGCAACAAAGCAAATAATAAAACGGCACTAAACTCACATCTATCAATAATCACTGTGAATATGGATTAACAGTTCAATCAAAAGATAAGTTCTGCATGGAGAAAAGATGATTGAAGAGTAGGGGACCTCCTTACATCTTGTCCCTTAAATTTAACTAGATAATTATCCAATCATTCTGAACACTTATGAATTCAATCTGAGTTGTTAGAAAAAAATTGCCAGAATTCTACAAATAGAAAAGTGAACACTTTTTGGAAGGTAGGAGGTACAGAGAAGTGAATCTGAGGGGAATATATAATAAGACAATCGTATGAGAGGGAGACTCTGTAAGCCAGCTATGGGAAATTGATAATAGCCCTGGAGCTCAAAATCAGAACTTTTAGAAATCTGCTTCAGTGAAAGACATCCCTGCCTGAAAGGCACTCAGATGATGAAGCAGTGATGAATTCTACACAAGAGAGTGTGGTCTCAGGATCCCCAGGGTCACAGAAAGAACTGGGGTACCTGAGTAATCAGAGTTCCTGAGCATTGGAGCAGGAAACTGGCAGTGGTCAGCAAGCCTATAAGAGGGCTCAACTCAGTTTGCCATAAACTGCCAACTGCAGCTTAGTCTGGCAACAGCTCTCTGTGCAGGGTTCCTGCAAAAGGTACAAACATGGCGACCCTCCCACTTCCCCAGGGATGATTGGTGTGGGTTGCACTGCAGGAATATGTAGAGCTTGGCACCCACAAAAGTGAAGATCACTTATCCCTGAGGGTTTACTGATAGTACCAAAAATTTTCATCTCTGAGGCTAGAGATCCATTACCATTTTTATTTTCATCCTAAAGAGGAACAGAAAATCTTTAGGAAACAAAAGTCACATAGGGGAACCCGAAGCAGCATACATTGAGCCTGGCCCAATGGCAAGGGGTGGTATAAATCTTGCCAGGCAAAGACACCCAAGAAAGATCACAGCAAGACACTCCCGCAAAAGACCAGTTAGAATAACAAGGAAACAACAAGATTATGGAGCACACAGGACAGTAAAAGTCAAGTGCTAAGGGAAAATAACAAATAGAATTCAAGAATTTTCTCATGATTTGTTTTCCTTTCACTTTAAGCTTTCCTTTTTTTTTTTTTGTTCATTTTCAAATAGTTTCTTATTTTATCAACTCTTTTTATACAAGTCTATTTTAACTTCCACTTTTTACATTTGCATTTTATAGATTTTTTTTTTCATTTTTGGCTTCCTTTCCCTGTATTATTTGTTTGTGTGTATATATATGTAAGTTTTGCTTTCTTTACAATTTTGGGATTTAGTGTATACTCACTAAGGCCAAAATACACCCAAGAGCAAGAGGATCAATCTGTTTTGTCAAACTGGAGGATTATATTCTCTTTTTCCCCTCTTTTTTTCCTTTTATTTTCTCTTTTGGTTTCTGATCTCTTCAGATTTGTTAATGTGCATTTCACTAGGGTTGTGATTTTTTTTTTTTTAATTTTCCTCTCAGGTTCATCCATTCTTCACTGGGCAAAATGACTGGAAGGAAGAATTCACAAGAAAAGGAAGAACCAGAGGTAATACTCTCTGGCACTGATCTAATTGACATGGATGTAAGTAATACATCAGAACTATAATTCAGAATAACAATTAAAAAGTTACTATCTGGGCTTGAAGAAAGAAGAAAATATACCAGAGAATCTGTTAGTGCAGAAATAAAATCTAATCAGGTGGAAATTACAAATGTTTTAATTGAGATGCAATCTAAATTGGATGTTTTAACACCTAGGTAAATGAGGCAGAAGAGAGAATTAATGACATAGCAAACAAGTTAATAAAAAAAGAAAGAAAGCTGAAGAAAAGATTTAAAAAAAAATCAGAGATACCATAAAGCAAAACAATATTAGAATTACTGGGGTCCCAGTGGAAGAAGAGAGAGGAACAGAATGTATATGTGAGAAAATCATACCTGAGAACTTCCCTAATAAGGGGGAAGAAAATAGACATTCAAGACAGAAAGATAGAGAGGACATCTCTTAAAAGCAATAAAAATAGAACAACACTCTGACATATAATAAAGAAGCTTTCAAATTTCAGAGATAAAGAGAAAATCCTGAATGCACCCCGAGATAGGAGGTTCTTAACCCACAGGAATAAAAATATTAGGCTGGCAATAAAAATGTCCCCAGAGACCTGGCAGGTCTGAAAGGGCTAGCATGACATATTCAGGGTACAACATGAGAAAAAACATGCAGCCAAGAATATTTTACCCAGCAAGGTTGTCATTCAGAATGGAAGGATGGAAAATGAGCTTCAATGAGAAACAGAAACTAAAAGAATATGTGACCACTTAACCAACCATGCAAGAAATACTAAAGGGGATAGTCTAAGGGAAGAGAGATCTCAAAACTAACATAGACAGAAAGAAACAAAGAAAAACTACAGGTAATAAAATGGACCCAAATTCACGTCTTTCAATAGTTATCTGAACGTAAATGGGCTAAATGCCCCCCATAAAAAGACACAGAAAATCAGATTGGATAAAAAAGCAAGGCCCATCCACATGCTGTCTATAAGAGATTCATTGTAGATCTAAAGACACCTCCAAACTGAAAGTGAGGGGGTAGAGAACAATTTATGCTAATAGACCTCAAAAGAAAGCTGGGGTAGCAATCCTCATGCGAGAGAAATTAGATTTTAAACTAAAGACTGTTGTAAGGGATGAAAAGATACACTTAGAGGGTCTATCCTACAAGAAGATCTAAAAATTATTAATATGTATCCTTCTAACTTGGGAGCAGCCAATTATATAAACAAATTAATAGTCAAATCAGAGAAATGCATTGATAATAATACAATAAGAGTAGGGGACTTCAACAACCCACTCACAGCAATGAACAGATTATCTAAGCAGAAGACCAGCAAGTAAACAAGGGCTTTGAATGACACACAGGACCAAATGGATTTCACAAATATACACAGAGAATTCTGACCTAAAGCAACAGAACACATATTCTTCTCAAATGCACATGGAATATACCCCAGAATAGATCACATACTAGGTCACAAATCAGGTCTCAACTTATACCAAAAGACTGGAATTATATCCTGCATATTTTTCAGACCACAGTGCTTTGAAACTTGAACTCAAGTACAAGATAAAATTTGAAAAGAAATCTAACATTGGGGGTTAAAGATAATCCTACTACAAGATGAATAGGTCAACCAGGAAATTAAAAAAAATAATAAAAAGTCATGGAAACAGATGAAAATGAAAACACAACTATTCAAAACTTTTGGGATACAGCAAAAGTGGGCCTAAGAGGGAGTACATAGTAATAAAGGAATTTCTCAAAAAAATTAGAAAACTCTCAAATACACAAGCTAAATTTAAACTGAAAGGATCTGGAGAAAGAACTATAAAAAAAGAAAAGTCTAAACCAAGGAGGAGATAAATTATGAAGAATAGAGCAGAAACCAATGAAATAGAGACCAGAAAAACAGTCGAACAGATCAATGAAGCTACACATTGGTTCTTTGAAAGAATTGTTAAGATTGATAAACCCCTAGACAGACTTATCCAAAGGAAAAGAGAAAGGCCCCAAATTAATAAAATCATGAATTAGAGAGGGGACATCATGACAAACAACAAAGAAATACATGTTTAAGAATATATGAGCAACTATATGTCAACAAATTAGGCAATCTGGAAGAAATGCATGAATTCCTGGGAATTTATAAACTACCAAATCTGAAACAGGAAGAAATAGAAAACCTGAATATACCCATAACCAGCAAGGAAATTGAAGCAGTAATAAAACATCTCCCAACAAAAAACTGTCCAGGGCCAGATGGCTTCCCAGGGGAATTCAAACAAACATTTAAATTAAGAACTAGTACCTATTCTTCTGAATCTGTTTCAAATAACAGAAATGGAAGGAAAACTTTCAAACTTTTTCTATGAGGCCAGTTTTAACCTAATTCCAACACCAGACAAAGACCCTGTCCAAAAGGAAAACTACAGCCTCCTATCCCTGATGAACACGGATGCCAAAATACTCAACAAGATTCTAGCAAATAGGATCCAACAGTACATTAAAAGCAATATGTTCCATGAGCAGGTGGGATTAGTTCCTGGGATACAAGTGTACTTCAACATTCATAATCCAATCAATGTGACAGATCACATTAACAAAAGAAGAGACAAGAATAATATGATCCTCTCAACTGATGCAGAAAAATCATTTAAAAAATACAGCATCCTTTCTTGATTAAAACTATTCAAAATATAGGGATAAAGGGAACATATCTCAATATCAAAGAAACCATCTACAAAAAGCCCACTGCAAAATGTTATTCTCAATGGTGAAGAACTGAGAGCTTTTCTCTTAAGGTCAGGAACATGACAGCGTTGCCCAGTCTCACCACTTTGGTTCAACATAGTACTAGAAGTCCTACCTTCAGCAATCAGACAACAGAAAGAAATAAAAGGCATTCAAATCAGCAAAGAAGTCAAACTCTCCCTCTTCACAGATGGCATGGCACTTTATGTGGAAAACCAAAAGACTACACCCCAAAATTATTAGAACTTATACAGCAATTCAGCAATATGGTATGCTATAACATCAATAATGCACAGTAATCAGTTACATTTCTATACAGTAGCAATGATACAGTATAAAGAGCAACTAAAGAATCAATTTCTTTTTTTAAGATTTTATTTATTTATTTGACAGAAAGAGACACGAGAGAGAGAACACAAGCAGAGGAAGTGGGAGGGAGAGAAGCAGACTTCCCACAGAGCAGGTAGCCTGATGTGGGGCTCAATCCCAGGATGCTGGGACCATGACCTGAGCCGAAGGCAGATGCTTAAGCATCTGAGCCACTCAGGTGGCTTAAGGACTGAGCCACTCAGGTGCCCCAGGAATCAATTTAATTAACAATTGCATGAAACCATGAAATACCTAGGAACAAACATAAAAACAGAGGTAAAAATCTGTACTCTAAAATTACAGAACACTAAGGAATGAAATTGAGGAGGGCAAAAAGAAATGAAAAAAAAAAAATTCCATGCTCATGAATTGGAAGAATAAATATTGTTTAAATGTCTATGATGCCCAGAGCATTCACACTTTCAATGCAATCACTATCAAAATACCCTTGACTTTTTTCACAGAGCTGGAACAAACAATTCTAAAATTTGTGTGGAATCAGAAAAGACCCTGAATCATCAGGGGAATGTTGAAAAAAAAAACCAAAGGGGGGAGGGGGATGGGGGGGGGGGGGGGGGGGGATATCACAATGCCTGACTTCAAGCTGTATTACATAGCTGTGATCACCAAGATAGCATGGTACGGGCACAAAAACAGACACATAGATCAATGGAACAGAATAGATAACCCAGAAATGGACCCTCAACTAATCTTTGAGAAAACAGGAAGGAATATATAAAGCAAAAAGGACAGTCTTTTCAATAAATGGTGTTGGAAAAATTGGACAGTCACATGCAGAAGATAAAAGTGGACCATTCTCTTATACCATACAGAAAGATAAACTGAAAATGGATGAAACACCTCAATGTGAGACAGGAATCCAGCAGAGTCCTAGAGGATAACATATGCACTTCTTCCATGATATGTATCTAAAGGAAAGGAAAAACAAAAGCAAAAAAATGAACTTTAGGGACTTTTACATGACAAAGCCTTCCACACAGCAAAGGAAACATTCACCAACTCTAAGAGGCTACCCACTTCATCTAGATCAAAAGCTTTTGCACAGCCAAGGAAACAGTCAACAAAACCAGAAGAAAACTGACAGAATGGGAGAAGATATTTGCAAACGAGACTACAGATAAAGGGCTAGTACCCAAGATCTGTAAAGAACTTCTCAAACTCAACACCCCAATAAAACAAATAGTCCAGGCTAGAAATGGTTAGAAGATATGAACATACACTTCTCCAAAAAAAGATATACAAATGGCTAACAGACAAATGAAAAAAAAATGTTTAACATCACTAGTGATCAGAGAAATACAAATCAAAACCACAATGAGATATGACCTCACACCAGGTAGAATGGCAAAAATTAACAAGACAGGAAACAAATGTTGGTGGGGTTCTGGAGTAAGAGGATCCATCTTATACTGTTGGCAGGAATGAAAGCTGGCACAGTCACTCTGTAAAAAAGTATGGAAGTTCCTCAAGACACTAAAAATAAAGCTACTCTATGACCCAGCAATTGCACTACTGGGTGTTTATCCCAAAGATAAAAATGTATTGAAAAGAAGGGACACATGTACCCCAATGATCATAGCAGCCATGTCCACAATAGCCAAAATGTGGAAGGAGCTGAGATGCCCTTCAAGAGATGAATGGATAAAGAAGATATGGTTCATATATACAATGGAATATTACTCAGCCATCAGAAAGGATAAATACGTACCATTTGCATTGACATGGATGGAACTGGAGGGGATTATGCTAAGTGAAATAAATCAAGCAGAGAAAGACAATTATCATATGGTTTCACTCATATATGGAATATAAGGAATAGCACAGAGAACCATAGGAGAAGGGAGGGAAAACTAAACAGGAAAAATTCAGAGATGGAGACATACCATGAGAGACTCTGGACTCAGGGAAACAAACAGGGTTACAGAAGTGGGGGTGGGGGCATGGGGTAACAGGAGGTGGGTATTAAGGAGGGCATGTGTTGGGATGAGCACTGGGTGTTATTCACAACTAGTGAATCATTGAACAATGCATCAAAAACTAAATGTTGGCTAATTGAATGTAATAAAAACAAAAAAAACTAGGTGATGAGTCTTTGAAAGAATTAATAAAAGTGATAAATATGTAGCCAGAGTTATCAAAAAGAAAAAATGAAACTACTCAACTTATGTAGGCAAATTTCCTTTGATTTTGCATGGAGTGCTAATGAACTATATCTGATTATTACTCATGAATATTTGATGTGTGCCTTTTTAATGATTTTTTTAAAAAAATATATTTATTTATTAGAATGACAGAGAGAGTGTGCACATGTGTAAGAGATCATGAGTGTGGGAAGAAGGGCAGAGGGAGAGGAAAACAAGCTGACTCCCTACTGAGTGTCATGCCTGATGTGGGGCTTAGTCCCAGGACCCTGAGATCATGATCTGAGCCAAAATTAAGAGTTTGCCATGCATAAGATTTTTATCTTGATAATAAAAATTACTTGAGTTAAGCTTGTATCTTCTTGTTGTTTGGCACTCCCCATATAGAGATTTGGCAATAATTCTCACCTACTTTGTAAGTTTTCTGATACCTACTGCCTTTATTTTTTCCCTCTACTATCAGATGTCATCCAACATTTGTCATATATAACATGGTGTGTTTATTCATCAGACCTTGACTGTTGGTTGCTTTTTTCCCCCCCTTTTTATTCTTTTCTATTCACTGTGCAATTCCTAAGTTTCATTTTGGTGAAACTAGAAAAGTGTTAGACAAATGCTATTTTTTTTAAGTACAGCCTAGCAATAGATTTTTTTAATAAAAACTATAAAAATTATTTTATTTTATTTTAAGTTACTTATTTTAGAGAGAGGGCACAAGTGTGAGGGGCAGAGGGAGAAAGAGAATCCCAATCTAACTCTGTGCTGAGTATGGATACTGACGCTGGGCTCAATCTCATGATCCTGAGATCACTGTTGCGGGATTTCTTTTCTTTGGTGCCCACAGTTCTTCGTCACGCCCCGCTTCAAACAAAGAAGGGGTAAATCAGTGTGGTGGGCAGGAAAGCAAAGTTTATTGAGTGATAGCAGAAAGTTCCCAAAGAGGGAGGGACCTAAGAGGATTGACACCAGAGTTTCTAAGTTTAGGGGTTTTTATGCCTTCCTTGGTGGGCTGTTTTTTTTTTTGTTTGTTTGTTTGTTTGTTTGTTTAGATTATTTATTTATTTATTTGTTAGAGAGAGAGAGAGAGCACAGGCAGACAGAGAGGCAGGCAGAGGCAGGCAGAGGGAGAAGCAGGCTCCCTGCCGAGCAAGGAGCCGGATGTGGGACTCGATCCCAGGATGCTGGGATCACGACCCGAGCCGAAGGCAGCCGCTTAACCAACTGAGCCACCCAGGCATTGCTGTTTTAATCGGATTAACCCTCCCTGTACCTATAATCCAGTTTGTCATATATTTGTCACATGGGAAAGGGTGGAGGGATCCTTGTAAAATCTTTTCAAGGGTGGTTTCCTCTTAGAGCAAGGAGGAGTGGTGGCACCTTGTCCCAGTCTGCCTTTCTTGCAACTATCCACCATTGAGCTGAACTGAAACCAAGAGTCAGGCTCTTAAACTGACTGCATCACACAGGTTCCACAAAAATGATTTTAAAGAAAGTGAAAATAGCTGTCTTTATACACCATTTATTAGACTATGAATTTAGTCCACTTATTCACTTTCACCATCACAATATAAAGTGTTGAAGTATGAGCAAGTTCTAATAGTTAAAAAAAAAGTGCTGTATCTCTGTAAACAGATTTTGTATGTAGCACCTAATACTGTAATTTTGGCTACTAGACATTTAATAATCTGCCATAATATTTTTGCCAGTCCGCTAAACAATTTGCCAGTAATTTTTCTCTATCAGACACACAAAATCGAAATAATATCAATAATAAATAATAAATGAATTAATTAAGCATACCTTCAATAAATATTCATTAAGCATCTATGGCATGTTAGTGAGTAAGAACAGAAAAATAAAGAAGACATTGTCACTCTCTTATAGTAGCTCACAATCCTGGGGGCTAGGAATGGATAAAATGTGCTCATATATACATAAGATAAAAATAACTAAGTTCCTTATAGCCATTTTCTGGAATACTTAATGACTAGATAGTAACAAATTGTCTTCACCAACTCAAGTAATTAATATGAATCAGAAGTTTGGCAATAGCTAACAACACTGAAGATTAAAATAAGTTATTATGGAAGGCAAAAGGAAGAAATAGGCAGAAAGCCAGCCTCTGCTTATTCCAAATGCAAGAGAAATGTAGGTAAAATTAAATATCCTTACAATTCGCAGCCCATTGATATATACTTGAGACAGACAGTGTGACATTTCTCAAGGAATTCACAACTCCATTAATGTTAATGCTTTGTTACAGGCAAAAAGCAATCTCAGCTTGACAATAACCAGACCTCCTGGATCCAGTAAGTCTTATTTAATATGCAGAAATCCCTTTAGAGATTTCCATCATCTCTACCCCCATCTTAAAAGTATACAATCTATAACCCCACACTTTAAAATATTTAATCAATCACTCCTTACAATTGGTCCTGCCCCAGTGCTATAATAAAATACCTTTTGCACAAAACACTTCTCAAGAATTATTTCTTGACAGTTCACTCAGCAGCCACACATCATATTTCTGGTGCCCAACATGAAGCCCTTCTTCTCAGGACCTGGATGCTCAATAAAAACTTGGTGAGAGTACCTTTTTTTTTTTCCTTTTACTTTCACTTCAAGGACTTCTCAAGAAGTAGTCTTTATATTTTTTTAATTTAATTTTTCTTCAGTGATCCATAATTCATTGTTTATGCACCACACCAAGTGCTTCATGCAATATGTGCCCTCCTTAATACCCACTGCCAGGCTTGCCCAACCCCCCAACCCCCTCCCCTCCAAAACTCTCAGTTTGTTTCTCAGAGTCCACAGTCTCCCATGGTTTGTCTCTCCCTATTTCCCCCAACTCACTTCTCCCCATGTCCTCTGTGTTATTCCTTATGCTCCACAAGTAAATGAAACCATATAAAAATTGACTCTTTCTGCTTGACTTATTTCACTCAGCATAATCTCCTCCAGTCCTGCCCATGTTGATACAAAAGTTGGGTATTCATCCTTTCTGATGGAGGCATAATACCCCATTGTATACATGGACCATATCTTCTTTATCCATCTGTCCATTGAAGGGAATCTTGGTTCTTTCCACAGTTTGGCGACTGTGGCTGTTGCTGCTATGAACATTGGGGTACAGATGGCCCTTCTTTTCACTACATCTGTATATTTGGGTTAAATACCCAGTAGTGCAATTGCAGGGTCATAGGGAAGCTCTATTTTTAATTTCTTAAGGAATCTCTAGATATGGACCCTCAAGTCTATGGTCAAATAATCTTCAACAAAGCAGGAAAAAATATCCAATGGAAAAAAGACAAACTCTTAAATAAATGGTGCTGGGAAAATTGGACAGCTATGCATAGAAGAATGAAACTTGACCATTCTTTTACACCATACACAAAGATAAACTCCAAATGGATAAAAGATCTCAATGTGAGACAGGAATCCATCAAAATCCTAGAGGAGAACATAGGCAAGAACCTCTTCAACATCAGCCATAGCAACTTCTTCCAAGACATGTCTCCAAAGGGAAAGGAAACAAAAGTGAAAATTAACTTTTGGGACCTCATCAAGATAACAAGCTTCTGCACAGCAAAGGAAACAATCAAAAAAAAAAAAAAAAACAAAGAGGCAACCCACTGAATGGGAGAAGATATTTGCAAATGACACTACAGAATAAGGGCTGGTATCCAAGATCTATAAAGAACTCAACTCAACATACACACAACAGATAATCATGTCAAAAAATGGGGAGAAGACATGAACAGACACTTCTCCAAAGAAGACATACAAATGGCTAACAGACACATGAAAATAATGTTCATCATCATTAACCATCAGGGAGATTCAAATAAAAAACACATTGAGATACCACCTTACACCAGTTAGAATGGCCAAAATCAACAGGATAGTAAACAAGTGTTGGAGAGGATATGGAGAAAGGGAAACCCTCCTACACTGTTGGTGAGAATGCAAGTTGGTGCAGCCACTTTGGAAAACAGTGTGGAGATTCCACAAGAAGTACAGTCTTAATTGGAATATGTTCATATTGATTGATCAGGCTGCAATCCTCTCGTCTGTGGCTACTCTATGGAGTGGAATAAAAGCCTGCCTTTTGATTGGAAGCTAGTACCCTGGCTGGAATGGTAATAAGACCCAGAAGCTTGATGTCCTCCCTTATTCTTATTCTTACAGGAAGTTCTTTCTTGGGCACAAGACAGCTATCTAAGTCACTAGGACAGCTGTTAATCTTAAGACTCCTCTGTAGGGTTTCCTCCTTGTTGGTCTAATGTGATCCCCTCCACATCTCTGGTCTAGCCACTTCTGGCCAGAATTCCACTGGGAGCCAGCTGAAACTTGTCCCTGATTGAATTAGAACCCAACCATGGACCTGTCCTAGAGAAGTTGACTGTAAAGTCTACATGTGTCAAAATGTCCCTAATGCAATCTATCTTTATTATTCTTCATCAGTGTTCCCTGCTGACTACTTAAATTGCAACATTAGATGTTTTCCCCTGAAAATTCTTAGCATCTCCATGGGTTAAAAAAGTCAGGTTCTTGGCAGGCTCTTTTGGCCCATTCACTGGCACCCATTTGTAGTCTAGAATGCAATGGGGAAGCAAAGGGATGCCAACATCCTTTCAGTAAACAATCAGTGCGCAAAATGGTTTTTGAGAGACACATTGTTTCTTTGAATACTATGAATCCTTGACATTATCTTGCCACCCAGGAGCTGGGGGGTGGGGGGGTTGAATAATGAAACTTCTAGGTTTCTTCAGTCCCCAAGGACTCTCCCTTGAGATGACTTTTAATCCCCTGGAACCAGTTTGGATTGAAGGATAGAAAGAGAAAAAAACTTAAAAAGACTCATTTTCTTCTGCAATAATGCATAACCTCAGTACTGCTTAGGAGACATGGAAAAATGGCCCATTAACATGTCTGTAACTTCAAGTTAACTAATCCTCAACTTCACTATTTCTGCCAAGATCCTGTACATGCCTCTTTTTCCTGTTACTTGCTTCATCTTTGTTGTTTCTTCTTTTGTGTGTCATATCTGAATTATATCTTGAGAAGACTAGAGGAACGTTGCCTGACTCTTATTGTATGTAGGGGCTTCCTCTTCATTCATTTCCTGGGTTGATGGTTATGATAATTGGAGCCAATTGTCTGATGGTCTACTTTGGAACAGAGATTTGATGGAATATGCCAAAGCAGCTGTCAAATTCCTTCTGTTTGGGAGAAGTTCCTTGCCTTCTCTGGCCCAACATGAACTGTCTATGTCACTTTTGGTTGGTGGAAAGAAAATGTATCTGCTCATCTGTCTGAGTTGATAAGCTTTAGGTCTGGGAGTTCTCTTTCTCTGCCCTCCAGGTTTTTATCTCACCTCCAGCCTTACTGGTGGCATCTTAGTTCTTCTGCCTCCCCCTTCTCCTGTTTCTACACCACCATTGGTGAGGCTTGCATAAGTGACTACTATATGATCCTCCCTGCCTCAGGTACCCTTGGCTTCTGCTCCTCTTACCCTTGTTATCAAGGAGCAAAGAGCACCCCTTCCTGGACTTACACCATCCACTTTATTTGCCCCCTGGAGCCCCAGGTAAAAGAAAAAAAATTGACAGTGGGGAAAAAATTGATTGAATTTTAAGTGGACCCAGGTAAAATGTATTCAGTATTTACACTACTTTAAGTTTGTTAGTTTAATTTAGACTTCTATTCAGAGTTATCAGCATTAAATATAAAGCACTTATTCTACCAAGGATTGCTGAAGGTTGAATAAGCTTGTGTTACCTATGTTGCAATTTGTCAGCAAAAAGATGACTTGAAATGATGGTTAATCTTGTCTGTCTCAAAGTTTTCATGGGTAATTGTTTTTTTTTTTTTTTTTTTTTTTTTTAGGTCAGTGAATAACTAAAAAAGGTGTATAGCTTTCAAAACATTTGGTAATCTACAACTGTAAGTTTTGCTTAGATGATAAAATGGATTGAATTCATTGGATATCTAAGTCTTTTCCAAGTGAGATAAAATTATAAAGCATTGATTGTTGAATGTGGGTTTGTGCTTTTGGCATCTTTATTGCAGCAAAACTGATGATACTTGGGTATGTTAGTAAACATGCTTTATACCTTATTGAAAGACTGTACTATGCAGGGGAGTCTAGGTGGCTCAGCTGATTGTCTGACTTCAGATCAGGTGGTGATCTCAGGGTCCTATGATCAAGTCCTATATCCAGCTCCCTGATCATTGGGGAGCTTTCTTGTCCCTCTCCCTTTGCCCCTCCCCTTACTTATACTCTGTCTCTCAAATAAATAAAATCCTTAAAAAAATTGTGCCATGGAAAAATATACATTTTTTTAAAATTAGGAGATGTATTTATAAATTTCATATCCAAAGAATTCTGGTATAACAGGCAGTTGAAAATTTGTCACTACTTAATTTTCACAAGTGAAAATTCTGATAGATGTAATTGAGATGGCCAGAAATGGTATGGGAAACAATTCTCTATGTAGAAAGTTAGGTAATACATAAGAAAGATATAAGGAATGGTAATACACATTGCTGAGGTAAAAGAAATTTTGTACTAAAATGAGACCAGCTATTTGGAGAGAAAGGGCTTAAAAAAAAAAGTCAACAACAACAACAAAAACTGAAAAAAAAGTTGAAGTTTTGTGAAGGGAAATCTTTGGAAAGGAATTTTATATATGGTCAAGACTTTTACATGATTTCTTTTCCTTTTGTGTCAGCAGTTCTTTGTCATGCCACTTCAAAGAATGAAGACAGAGAGCAGATGATGTAGTGTGGTGGGCAGCAAAGCAAAGTTTATTGAGTGATTGTACAAAGTTCCTGAAGAGAAAGGAGATCCAAGATGGTTGGCACAGGAGTTTCTGACTGTCACCCAATCAGGTTTTTGTCCACAGACTCATCTGCCTATCAACTAGTTGTTCACGAGGGAAAGGGTGGTGGGCTCCTTCCAGGGTGGTGTAAAATCCTTTTAAGGATGATTTCCTCTTAGGGCGGGTATTGCACATATAGCTTGTCCTTGGCTGCCTTTCTTCCAACTATCCCTCATTATAAGGGTGAAATGAATGGATTTTTAAAAGTACACTGGTATATGATGGAAATTCTGTTTTTCTCCCTATTTTTTTATTGTGGTATGTTAGTCACCATACAATACATCTCATTAGTTTTTGATATAGTCTTCCAAGATTGTTTCCATATAAAACCCAGTGCTCCATACAATACATGCCCTCCTTAATAGCCACCACCACACTCACACATTACCACACCACCTCACCTCTAAAACCCTCAGTTTGTTTCTCAGAGTCCATAGTCTCTCATGATTCATCTCCCCCTCCAATCTCCCCCCTTCACTTTTCCTTTCCTTCTACTAATGTCCTCCATGCTATTCCTTATGTTCCACAAGTAAGTGAAACTATATGATAATTTACTTACTCTGCTTGACTTATTTCACTCAGCATAATCTCCTCCAGTTCCATCCATGTTGATGCAAAAGTTGGGTATGCAACATTTCTGATGGCTGAGTAATATTCCATTGTGGAATATGCCATTGTGGAATATTCCATTATGGACCTCATCTTCTTTATCCATTTGTCTGTTGAAGGACATCTAGGCTCTATTCAAAGATTGGCTATTGTGGACATTGCTGCTATGAACATTGGGGTACATATGACCCTTCTTTTCACTACATCTGTTATTTTTGGGGGAAATACCCAATAGTGCAATTGCTGTGGCATAGGGTAGCTATGTTTTTATTTTTTTGAGGAATCTGTGCATTGTCTTCCAAAGTGGCTGCAACAACTTGCCTTCCCACTAACAATGTAAGAGGGAACCCCTTTCTCCACATCCTCTCTGACATTTGTTGTTTCCTGCCTTGTTAATTTTTGCCATTCTAACTGGTGTAAGATGATATCTCAATATGGTATTGATTTGAATTTCCCTGATGGCTAATGATGATGAACATTTTTTTATGTGTCTGTTAGCCATTTGTATGTCTTCTTTGGAGAAGTGTTTGTTTATGTGGTCTGCCCAGTTTTTGACTTGAATATCTGCTTCTTTGGTATTGAGTTTGAGTTCTTCATAGATCTTGGATAGCACCCTTTTGTCTGTAGTGTCATTTGCGAGTACCTTCTCCCATTCTGTTGGTTGCCTTTTTGTTTTGTTGATTGTTTCCTTTTCTGTGCTGAAGCTTTTGATCTTGATGAAGTCCCAAAAGTTCATTTTTGCTTTTGTTTCCCTAGTCTTTGGAGACCTGTCTTTTTTTTTTTTTTTTTTTTTTTTTTTTTAATTTAACAGAGATCACAAGCAGGCAGAGAGAGGGAGAATCAGGTTCCTAGCTTAGCAGAGAGCCCAATGCGGGGCTCAATCCCAGGACCCTGAGATCATGACCTGAGCTGAAGGCAGAGGCTTAACCCACTGAGCCACCCAGGCACCCCTGAAGACCTGTCTTAAAAGAAGTTGCTGTGGCCAATGTCAAAGAAGTTACTGCCTATGTTCTCCTCTAGGATTTTGATGGATTTCTGTCTCACATTGAGATCTTTTATCCATTTTGAGTTTATCTTTGTGTATGGTATAAGAAAACGGCTGAGTTTCATTCTTCTATGCAAAGCTGTCCAATTTTCCCAGCACCATTTATTGAAGAGATTGTCTTTTTTTCCACTGGATATTTTTTCCTGCTTTCTAAAAGAAAATTTGACCACAGATTTGAGGGTCTATACTGAGCTATCTACTCTGTTCCAATGGTCTATTTGTCTGTTTCATACCAGTACCATGCTGTCATGGTGGTCACAGCTTTGTAATAAAATTTGAAATCAGGCAACGTGATGCCACCAGCTTTGTTTTTCTTACATTTCCTTACCAATTCCGGGTCACTTCTGGTTAAATACAAATTTTAGGATTGTTTGTTCCAGCATTTTGAAAAATGGTGGTGGTATTTTGATCAGGATTACACTGAAAGTATAGATTGCTCAGAGCACCACAGACAATTTAAGAATGTTTGTTCTTCTGATACATGAACATGGATTGTTTTTCCATCTTTTTGTGTCTTCTTCAATTTCTTTCCTGAGTGTTCTGTACTTCCTCGAGTATAGATCCTTTACCTCTTTGGTTAGGTTTATTCCAAGTTATCTTCTGGTTTTTGATGCTGTTGAAAACGTAATCAATTCTCTAATTTCCCTTCCTACAGTTTCATGGTTAGTGTATAAGAAAGCAACTAACTTCTGTGCATTAACTTTGTATCCTGCCACATTACTGAATTGTTGTATGAGTTCTAGTAATTTGGGGGCAGAGTCTTTTGGGTTTTCCACATAAAGTATCATGTCTTCTGTGAAGAGAGAGAGTTTGACTTCCTCTTTGCCAATCCGAATACCTTTTATTTCTTTTTGTTATCTGACTGCTGTTACTAGGACTTACAGTATTATGTTGAACAATAGTGGTGAGAGTGGGCATCCTTTTCCTGTTCCTGATCTCAGTGAGAAGGCTGTCAGCTTTACCCCATTGAGAATGATATTCACTGTGGGTTTTCCATAGATGGATTCTATGAAGTTGAGGAATGTTCCCTCTCTCCCTACAATCTGAAGGTTTTTAATCAGAAAAGGATGTTGTATTTTGTCAAATGCTTATTCTGCACCCATTGAGAGGGCCTTGTGGTTCTTCTCTCTTGTCTTATTGATTTGTTCTATCACATTGATTTCTGAGTGTTGAACCACCATTGTATCCCAGGGATCCACCTGGTCATGATGGATAATCTTTTTAATATAAATCTCCTATTAGCTAGGATTAGTTGGATCCTATTAACTAGGATCTTGCTGATACTCTTGGCATCCTTATTAATAAGGGATATTAATTTGAAATTCTCTTTTTTGATGGGGTCTTTGCCTGGTTTGGGGTTCAAGGTGATTTTGATCTCATAGAAAGAGTCTGGAAGTTTTCCTTCTGTTTCTCTTTTTTTCAAACAGTTTCAAGAGAATAGGTATTATTTCTTCTTTGAATGTTTGGAAGAATTCCCCAGGGAATCAATCAGGTCCTGGACTCTTGTTTTTTGGGATGTTTTTGATCACTGCTCCAATCTCATTACTAGTTATTGGTCTATGCAGGTTGTCAATATCTTCCTGTTTCAGTCTTGGAAATTTATAGGTTTCCAGGAATGCATCTATTTCTTCTATGTTGCTTAACTTATTGGCATGTAGCTGTTGATAATAATTTCTGATTGTTTCTATTTCCTTGGTGTTAGTTGTGATGTCTCCCCTTTCATTCATAATTTTATTAATTTGGGTCTTTTCTCTTTTCTTTTGGATTAGTCTGGCCAGTGGTTTTTCAATCTTATTAATTATTTCAAAGAACCAGCTTCAAGTTGGAACACACTGATGTGTTCTAATGTATCTCTGGTTTGTAATTCATTGATCTCTGCTGTAATTGTAATTTTTTTTTCCTTTCTTGTACATTGTGTTGGCTTAATTTACTGTTGACTCTCCAGTTCTTTGTTTGGTTTTGCTTTTATTTTGTTTTGTTTTGTTTTTCTTAAATTTTATTGAAGTAATCTCTATACCCTACATGGGGCTCAAATTCACAACCCCGATTCTCCAGTTCTTTAAGATGTGAATGTGTATATTCAGGATTTTCTAATTTTTTTTGAGTGAGGCTTGGATGGCTATGTATTTCCCCCTTAGGAATGACTTTGCTGTATCCCGTAGGTTGTGGACCAATGTGGCTTCATTCGCATTGATTTCCATGAATTGTTTAATATCTTCTTTGATTCCCTGGTTGATCTAAACATTCTTGAGCAGGATGGATGGTCTTTAGCTTCCAAATGTTTGAATATCTTCCAAACATTTTTTTTTTTGTGGTTGAGTTGAAGTTTCAAAGCACTGTGGTCTGAGGATATGCACAAAATAATATCAGTCTTTTAGCATCGGTTGAGACCTGACTTGTGACCCAGCATGTGGTCTATTCTGGAGAAAGTTCCATGTGCATTCGAGAAGAAGGCGTATTCTCTTGTCTTACAGTGGAATGTTCTGTATATATCTATGAGGTCCATCTGGTCCAATGTGTCATTCAAAGCTCTTATTTGTTAATTTTCTGCTTAGATGATCTGTCTATTGCTGAGAGTGGCATGTAAAGATCCCCTACAATTAACGTATTCTTATCAATATGTCTCTTTATTCTCATTAAAGTGTAGTTGGCTGCTTCCATGTTGGGGGCATAAATATTCACAATTCTTAAATCTTGGGACGCCTGGGTGGCTCAGTTGGTTAAGCGGCTGCCTTCGGCTCAGGTCATGATCCCAGCGTCCTGGGATCGAGTCCCACATTGGACTCCTTGCTTGGCAGGGAGCCTGCTTCTCCCTCTGCCTCTGCCTGCCTCTCTGTCTGCCTGTGCTCGCTTGCTCTCTCTCTAACCAAAACAAAAAAATCTTGTTGCATAGACCCTTTAAGAATGATGCAGTGTCTTTCTGTATCTCTGACTATAGTCTTTAGCTTCAAATGTAACTTGTCTGGTATGATAATCATTACCCCAACTTTCTTTTGAACCCCGTTGGCATGAAAGATGGTTTTCCATCCCTTCACTTTCAGTCTAGATGTATCCTTAGTTTGTGTCTCTTGTAGACAACAGCATATGGATGAGCCCTGTCTTTTTAACCAATTTGCAACCCTGTGCCATTTTATGGGAGCATTTAGGCTGTTCACATTGTGAGTGATTATTGAAAAATATGTTTTTATTGTCATCATGTTCCCATGAAGTCCTTGTTTCTATAGATTTTCACTTTAAGTTTCTGTTGTATATCACTCTTAGGATCTTCTTTATAGAACCCCCCTTAATATTTCTTGTAGTGCTGGCTTGATGGTCACATAATCTTTTAGTCTTTGCCAGTCTTGAAAGTGCTTTATCTCTCCATCCATTCTGAATGTCAGCCTTGCCAGATAAAGTATTATTGGCTCCATGTTCTTCTCATTTAGTGCCCTGGATATGTCTTACCAGGCTTTTCTGGCCTGCCAGGTTTCTGTGGACAGTTCTGATGTTATTCTAATATTCCTCCCTCTGTACCTAAGGAATTTCTTTCCCCTAGCTGCCCTTAACATATTTTCTCTGAATTTATGATTCTGAAATTTCACAGTCACATGTCTGAAGGTCTTTCTACACTCATTGATCTTGGGGGGGGGGTGTCCTCTCTGCTTCTAGGACATGAACAGTTGCTCCATTCCCCAGATTAGGAAAATTCTCAGGTAGGATTTGCTCAACTATATCTTCTGATCCTCTCTCTCTCTCTCCACCCTCTCAGGGATCCCAATAATTCTGACATTGGAATATTTCAGGGCTTCATTTATTTCTCTAATTATGTGTTCATGGCTTCTAAGCTGTTTGTTCCAGGCCTCCTCCTGACCCTTCTTTTCTATCAGTATGTCTTCTAGAACACTAATTTGACCATCTGCCTCATTTACCCTAGATGTTAAGAATGTCTAGATTAGATTGAATCTCATTCATAACATTTTAAAATTCTGCCATATCAGCTCTCATTTGCCCTTAGAGAATCTGTGTTGCCACACATGGTTTTCTCCAACCTAGCTATTGTCTGCATAACTGTTACCCTGAATTCTGTTTCTTTTTTTTTTTTACTTTATTTAAGCTTTATTTAAACATATGATGTAACCCCACCACCCTCACCCAACCCCTCTTCCCCCCACCCCCCTCAGTTTGTTTTATGACATTAAGAGTCTCTTTTGGTTTTTCTCCCTCCCGATCCCATCTTCTTTCATTTTTACTTTTCCTACCACCTTAACTCCCACCCCCGTTGCATCTCCACTTCCTCATATCAGGGAGATCATGTGGTAGTTGTCTTTCTCCAGTTGACTTATTTCGCTAAGCATAATACGCTCTAGTTCCATCCATGTCGTCGCAAATGGTAAGATTTCATTTCTTTTGATGGCTGCATAGTATTCCATCGTATATATATACCACTTCTTCTTTATCCATTCATCTGTTGATGGACATCTAGGTTCTTTCCATAACTTGGCTATTGTGGACATTGCTGCTATAAACATTCGGGTACACGTGCCCCTTTGGATCACTACGTTTGTATCTTTAGG
>ML099503.1:34146-113454 GCA_003697995.1 Taxidea taxus jeffersonii | reverse complement strand
AGATACAAACGTAGTGATCCGAAGGGGCACGTGTACCCGAATGTTTATAGCAGCAATGTCCACAATAGCCAAGTTATGGAAAGAACCTAGATGTCCATCAACAGATGAATGGATAAAGAAGGGGTGGTATATATATACAATGGAACACTATGCAGCCATCAAAAGAAATGAAATCTTACCATTTGCGACGACATGGATGGAACTAGAGCGTATTATGCTTAGCGAAATAAGTCAACTGGAGAAAGACAACTATCACATGATCTCCCTGATATGAGGAAGTGGAGATGCAATGGGGGTGGGGGTTAAGGTGGTAGGAAATGAAAAAATGAAACAAGATGGGATCGGGAGGGAGACAATCCAAAAGAGACTCTTAATGTCATAAAACAAACTGAGGTGGGGGGGGGAGGGGTTGGGAGAGGGTGGGGGGGTTACATTATATGTTTAAATTAAAAAAGCTTAAATAAAAACAAACAAACAAACAAAAATGTCCGTACTACCCAAAGCTGTCTAGATTCAGTACAATCTCAATCAAGATTCCAATGGCATTATTCACAGAAATAGAAAAAACAAAACCCAATCTTAAAATTTGTATGGAGCTACAAAAGATCCTGAGAGCCAGAGCAATTCTGAGAAAGAACAAAGCCAGAGGCATTATACTTCCTGATGAAATTATACTAAAAAACTGTAGTAACCAAAACAGTGTGGTACTAGCATTAAAATTTACACATAGACCGGTGGAAGAAAATCAGGAACCCAGAAAGGAACCCTCACATGTACAGAGAACTAATATTTGACAAGAAAGTCAAGAATGCTCAAGGAGGAGAGGACAATGTTAGGAAAAGTGGATAAGCACATGTAGAATACTAATTTTGATCTTCTCTGATATTACTTAAAAAAATTAACTCAAGATGAGTTAAAGATTTAAAAGTAAGACCTGAAGCCATAAAACACCAAGGAAAAGACATAGGGAAACAGCTCCTTGATATTGGTATAGGCAGAGAGGCTTTGGATAGGACACCAAAAACATAAGTGACAAAAGCAAAAATTATTAAGTGAGAACATATCAAACTAAAGAGCTTCTGCACAGCCAAAGAAAATGATCAACAAAATGACAAGACAGCTTGTGGAAGGGGAGAAAATATTTGCAAGTCGTATATCTGATAAGAGGTTAATATTCAAAGTATATAAAGAACTCCTATAACTCAATAGCAAAATAGAAAACTGATTTTGAAAGAGTAGAAAACAAGACTTATAAAACTGATTTATATGATAATTTAGTATATTCAGACATTTTGAATCACTTTGTTATTTGATTCATGTAACACCCTAGTTTGAGTGTTACATTGGAGGAAAATTAGGTACACAGTGATTGGCAACCTTGTGCAGTATCACACAATGGGGTAGTTTAGAAGCCATGTCAGGAACTCAGGTCCTCTTGATGCCAAATGCTGTGGTTTTTGTTTTTACTAATTCTAGCTCATCAAGAGTATACTTCTCTAATAGAAAGAAAAGTTAGCATTTTCTAATGGGAGGATATTTGCCAATAATATCCATTCTACACATCCTTCTATCCATTCATGAATGTATTCATTCATTTATTCAACAAATACTGTTTTATCATTTATTATGTACCAAGTGGTGGGAAAGTCCTGTTAGGTCAAGTAGAGAGGTTTCACCATGTTTTGAACATGTTTTACTATTTCTCACCTAGAGGACACAATTTTGATTATTCTGCACAATCTCTCATATGGAAAACCTACCTTAGGTACTTATTATATAAGATAGTACATTTAGGAACTTTTTTATTATAAAAATAAGCTTACATGATTATGGAGGCTGAGAAGTTTCATGATCTGTCTACAAGTTGGAGAACCAGGAAACCTAGTGCTACAATTCAGCGTGGGTCCAAAGACCTAAGAATCAGAGAGGGGCTGATGATGTAAGACCCAATCTGAATTTGAAAACCCAAGACCCAGGAGCCACAATGTCCCTGGACAGGAGATGGATATCCCAGTTCAAGCAGAGAGCAAATTTGCCCTTGCTCCACCTTTTTATTCTAGCTATCCAGTCTGGAAAGGCAGCAATCTGAGCCAGAACCATTTGGCTACTAATATATTCATTTTACCATCATAATATATCTTCTATCTATCCCCTTCTCTTTGGATTCATTCCCCCACTCTACTCAACACCAACACTGAGTACTTTGATTTATGGCTAAAAGTATTGCAAAAATACCTGTATGTTCTTTCTGCCACTTTCAGCCAACACAAAATCAAATTCTACACACTTAGAAGGACAGGTCTCACATGCAGATGTAATCATATAAAGTAACTTGCTTAAAACGTTTTCTTCCCATTTTGATAAACCAAAACTCCCCATTGTGCCAAATATCCCTTCCTTCTTTCCATAGCATTCCTGAACCTTATTGATCACTGGGTCTCAGGTTTTTTCCCAGCAGGATGCATTTGCATGAGTGAACTAACCCCTTGTCCATGCTCAGAGTGTAATACTTGCCCCCAACAAACAAAAGAAAAGTTTTTTTACAGAGATTAAAAGAAAATATAAGCACAATGTATGCGTTTTGAGTAATACTTGCCATTCTCCTTATACAAATTTATCTTAGACAAAATTTAAAAAGTAAGTTAAATCTCAACTTTGGAATACTGCAGTTAGTCTTCCTTCCAGCTATTAAAGCACTTTGTTCTGGCAGTGGCCTAGATAAAGAAGGATGAAAAAGGCCCTATGTAATTCCTTCATGCTTAGCTCTAACACCTCCTCATTTGCTCCATCTGAGAAAACCTCAGAAAGCAAATGAGTCTAAGTAAGGACATAAAAATAAACCCTAATACATTCTAAAATACAAGAGGAAATCACTCACAAATATTAGTGGGCTTTTGGGTTTTGCAGGGGGTTGTTTTTGTTTTTTTTCCTTTTCCTTTGCAAATTACTGGTGAAATTTCAGGTATCAAGTGTGGTGGTGGAAACATGATGATGACAGGCAGTGAGGCCTTTCCCCCCCCCCCCCCCACTGTCTTGTCATGCCTTGACAGCAACTTCCGGGTGCTACTTAACACTTAGCACATTTCACTTGAAGTCTTTATTGACCGATCTGTCTCCTCTTTTTTTTTTTTTATATTTTATTTATTCATTTGACAGAGAGAGATCACAAGTAGGCAGAGAGGCAGGCAGAGAGAGAGGAGGAAGCAGGCTCCCCAATGAGCAGAGAGCCTGATGTGGGGCTCGATCCCAGGACCCTGGGATCATGACCCAAGCCGAAGGCAGAGGCCTTAACCCACTGAGCCACCCAGGCACCCCCGATCTGTCTCCTCTTAAATACTCTTAAGTTCTTTAGAAGAGGGACATGGTGTACTGTCTTTTCTCTCTGGCTCCTAGGAAATTTCATAGAACATGGAAATAGATGTTGGCTCAGTGAATGAGCAAACAGGTACTTTCCAATGTTACTACTATTTTTGGCTAGTACCTTAATTTTCTTTTTCCTTTTTTCCCAAAAAGAGCAGTAATATAGGTACAAGCAAGGTCTGGTGAAGTTAACTCACCTTGTCACAACTTAAAAACTGTAAAGCACTACAAGACATCAGAAAGCTGTGTTTGAAAATATGGGTTACTCTCTTTAGATGCAAGTAGCAGACAAGATTGTGGGGGTTAACTGATATTTTCCCCCCTTTTCCCTTATTTCATGTTAAAATTCCCTCTCATTGGAGGCCTTTTAACAAGACAAATGAGCCCTTATGTCTGATAAGAGTATTACTGAATAGGATACACGCAGTTAAGTTACTGTGAATTCTAGCACAGCTGAGATCCTGAATATATGTTCTGTTTGGTTGTCCAGTACATTAACTTGTCCTAATAAATAAATGCCTGTTTGTTACTCTCACGTATTTCAGAAACTGTCATTTCCTAAATCTCACTATAGCCTACCCCATCTTCTCCTATCCTGCCAGGCTTTTGTGAAATGGAATTAACAATTCATAGCATCCTCTTCTATTTTTATGCCTAATGGTAGGGTACAGTGGCAATCTTCTTGTCTATAAATTCACATTTTTTTTTTACTTCTTGCCCTTTTCCATGTGTGACATTTGCTGCCCTTCACAAATTCAAATCCCCCTTCACTCAACAACAGGATACGTTGTTTCTCTGTCTTCTTCCTATGATGTGCTCTGAGTATCTGGCGTTAAATGGAATGACTGATTGGATACTCCTAAAAATGCCCACAGTTGGTGTCGGAGACTCATTTCAGTAACAACAGAGCACACTGAAGATTTTTATTTCTTTTATGGATGAATAACAACAATGTCCACACTGAGTTTACAGTCATTTCTATTTGGTTTTCTCCAGTATACTTTCTCTCTAGGGGGGCCTGGGTGGCTCAGTGGGTTAAGTCTCTGCCTTCGGCTCAGGTCATGGTCTCAGGGTCCTGGGATCGAGCCCCACATTGGGCTCTCTGCTTGGCAGGGAGCCTGCTTCCCTTTCTCTCTGCCTGCCTCTCTGCCTACTTGTGACCCCCCTCTCTTTATCAAATAAATATATAAAATCTTTAAAAATAATTTAAAAAGTAATTTCTCTCTTTAAATACCATCATATGTCAAAATCATCAGTTATTTCATTTTTTAGCATAAGCAGGAAAGGTTTGACTTTTCCTTAAAACTTACATGGATGGAAAACATGAGTATAAGTTTGTGTCTGTGCACAGGTGCATGCACACACACATGTGCACACATGCTTTACAACATACTTAAGTGCCACAAGCAGAAAGCACTACTGGCAGCATGGAGTTTGGAGGGGACGGGTACCTTGAAGTAAAGGAAACTAGGTAATTCAGTGCAATATATACTTTTGCCTTGGTGATATTGCATGTTCGTTTATTTTAGCCAATGACTGTTGCTTCATCCTCTTCTCCCTCATGAGGACCACCTGTCTGGTATTGATGGTGATTATATAGCATCTCTGACAGTCTCTCAGGATGTCTCCTCCTTGGCAGAGATGACAAGGCATCAGGGAGACTTATCCAGGATACAGTGGAAGGAATACAAAGAGTGAGCTGGAACACAAAACAGGAAAAATGGAGAGTAGTTAAGGAAAAAAGACTGCCAGAATGTTAATGCTTGATTTTAAAGATCTTTGTGTTCCAACCCTTTGTTTTTCCATTCAGAGAAATTGAGACCCAAAGATCTTTAAAGCATTGTTGAAGTACGCAAGATTATCTAGATTTGGTCTTTTTTTATTACTCTTAGTTGCCCATAAAAACTTTGGTTAGAGAGTCAATTCCAGGGTACTTTCCTCATGGCTAACAATTCTACCACTGAGGGAGAGTTTCACTCTTTGATAATTATGTCTTGGTGCTCACTCTGGTGTTCTTACTTTCTCAACTCTCAGTGATCCATTTTGAGTAATTCTACCTAACAGAGGTATTATTTTGAAGGATTGCTTTTGTTGAAGGCATCAGAATGTTGTAAAAATACCTCACTTCTTTCCTCTGTGTTACTTCCCTAGATGAGAAAAAAAAGACCATTTGGAAGAAACAATGTAGTTTCTTTGGTGAGGTTTTGTTTTGTTTTGTTTTGCTTTTTTTGGTCTCCCCCCATTCCCAACCCAAACAACACCAGTGTTGATCCACATCAGGATATAGGTATCCTACTGCTGAAAAAAATAGATCTGTGCGAATTTGGATCTCAGGTATCTGCATTAACAAAATCATTTTCCATACTGAGGGACACAAAACTGGAGGGCTAAAAACTGGCTCCACCCAGGCAAACTCCATTGTGCATGGCTTCCCAATATATATATATATGCCTAGTCTGATGGTAACAGTCAAATCTGTTTGTTTCCCTTATATCTAGATCTAATCTTTTTAATATCTGGTATCTGAATACTTCGATCCTTCCTAATGATGATGATTTAACAATTTTTCTATGCCCACTGGCTATGGAATTCTAGTAAATTCCTGGATGCTGCCCTGTCTCTGGTTGTAACAGATTTTGGGTTTGATACTAGCATATCTTGTGCTTGATGTTGGTCCTTATTATCTTTTACTTATCTTGGGTGACAGAATTCTATAAAAAGATTAATAAGCTCTCCTTTTAAGATCCCTTAGCACTAACAAACAAAACTCTGGAAAATATGGTATCATTTTTCACTTCAAAATTTGGTCCCATTGTTCTCTCTATAATTGGAAAAGGGCAAGCTCCCATTGAACTACATTTCTAGATATCAAGTTCTTGACAAAATTGCTCAATTATTACGTTTAATTGAAATAATTGGTTCCTGGGCTTATAATCAGGTATTATTCGAACTGTTCTAAGACCACACATCCACTATTGAGATTCATATTCGCATTTTCAGGATGAAATATGCTGCTTCAAATGGAACAGGGCTAAAATATTCACCAACTTTTATTATTCCAAACTTTATCTTATTAAATAATTACTTAATGTAATAAAGGAAATGACTAGAGCACAAAGCATCTCAGTTTTTTCTTCTGACAACTGGATTATCTGAAGTATAAAGAGTGCTGTGTTTACAGAATAACATATACATGATATAATTGCAGTGATTACAAAATGAAATAGAGCTAGGAATTATTCTTTTTACATACAGTTTCTTTGAGGATGACAAAAAACAATATATTTGAAAACTTTTTATATTCATAACTCATATCTGATTTTGATGAGTATTTAATTTCTTGGGTTTTTTTGAGGCTTAAACTTTTAGATCACTTTCAGATATGAAGCTAAAATTTTTAACTCTGTATCATAACCTTCAGTATCTCAGTCTTCCAGGAGAAAATTACAGTGTTCCTGGCTCAGTTTTATAAAATATTCATAAAACTATGATGACATCATGAAGAATGATACTTTTATTCTCTAAAAGTGAATCTTAGTTTCTTTTCAAAGATAGCTAAATTTTCTTTTTTTTAATTTTTTAAATTTTTTTTTATTTAAGCTTTTTTTATTTAAACATATAATGTAACCCCACCACCCTCTCCCAACCCCTCTCCCCCCCCACCCCCCTCAGTTTGTTTTATGACATTAAGAGTCTCTTTTGGTTTGTCTCCCTCCCAATCCCACCTTGTTTCATTTTTTCTTTTCCTACCACCTTAACCCCCACCCCCGTTGCATCTCCACTTCCTCATATCAGGGAGATCATGTGATAGTTGTCTTTCTCCAGTTGACTTATTTCGCTAAGCAAAGATAGCTAAATTTTCTAAAATGAAATGTCATATCAGAAGTTCACTTTTTTAAAATTATCAGATAAAATAGGAGTGGCTATCAAGAGTGTTGGGCCCAGAAGTGATAGACCCCAAGGAGAGCACTCTAGCATCTGTACCGTAATGAAAAACTTATAACAAACAGGAACTTACTTTTTCTGTAGACCAGAATGTTCTTCCCATTCTTCTGGCCCAGTGCTTTTCAGAGTGGGGTCCTTTGTAATTATTTATTCATTATAATATCAATAAAATTTTTGTATACCTATAATGGGTTAGCCTTCATAATAGATAATATAAATATAAAAATGAATGCCCTGATCCACATCTCTGAGGAGTTCTATCTTAGTTCATAGACAGTTCTTTCTGTCTGTCTCTCTGTACATAAACTGATTCTAATGAGTTATTGCACAGAGATACCTTCATATTGGGTAAGGACCAAATCTGTGCTCTAGGGATGGCATGTGACCCAGTTATGTCCTATAATAAATTGAGAAAAATCTACTTAGGGTGCTTTCAGGGGAAAATTCCTTTATAAAATGTGAGACCTGGCTCTCTCTTTCTTCCTCTCCCACTCCCTCTTCCCGTCTCTCTCCTCCTCCCCTCAACACTCCTCCACCTCTACTTCTGTTTCTGCAGCAGCTACATTCCTGCTTCTTGACCTTGAAGAAGATCATGATCTTGGAGGTTTTGACAGTGATTTGGCAGTCATGACATAGGAAATCACCAGATAAGCACATCATAAAGATGTCAGGCAGAAGCAGAAAAATGAAAGATGAGAAGTTGACATGGTTTAGCAGTAGAATCAAACACCTTCTTCCATACATTTTGTTATCTGTGGGGTAAAAAGGAACCCCTATTTGTTTCAGCCAATGTTGCATTTTCTGTTACTACAGACAAAAGAATCTCCGGTGCTGCAGCTTTGTATGGGAGGAGACCTTTAAATTTGATTTTTCAATATGAATAGGGGATTTTCAGGCCCAGAAGTTGTGAAATTTTAGGCAGAGAGAATAACAAGTTGATATTTGAAAAGTAAAAATCTGTCTGGAAACCTGGGAGAATGTCTGTGTACCATGGTTGGATTGAACACCAAAGAGAGGGGTAGAAGCAAAATTGTGTGTGTCAAACTCAAGAGGTCAGACTGTCCTCTAGGCAATGAGGGGAATGTTACCATGGAGAGTTATATGATGGAATTGTTTTGTGTTGGTGACTCCCATGGCAGCTTTGTGGATAGACTTAAGGAGAAGCTTGATTTCAGAGAGAGCAAGTTTCCTAAACATTGTGAAGGAGGATCACAGTTGCTGGGCCTTAACATAATCGGCAGTGTGCGCTGTGGTGCACACCTTCTGTACCTTCCTTCGGAGCTGAGGCTCTCATTCCTGCGACTGCCAGGAGTGCTAGTAGCTAAAAACACACAGCTGAACTCGTGCCCAGAAAATTACCCCAGCGAAAGGCAGGCCTCTCACCCAAGGTTATGCTGCCTCCTCAGCGACACCTCACACCCAATGGCTGGTCAATACAGTGATATAAAGATGAGGTTCTCTTCCCTCCATTTGAGCTATCCAGAATGGCCATGCCAACTTGAGAATGGGGCTTGGCATCAGCCAAGGAAGGCCTCTGTTGCAGGGGCATCAGAATTCAGATTTTCTTTTCTCTGCTTTCAATTCTGCTTCCCTCATTCCTTTGCAGATGTTATTCTTGAACTTTTTGCATGTAGATACCACCTCAGAATCTGTTTCTCAGGAAATCAAACCTAGACAGTTGGTACCATGAGTGGTCTAAGGAAAAAGATCCAAAACCAGGATTTGGTGCTGGATTATAAGCTGGCCAGCTGGCACTAAGGACCACTTCACTTCTGATGAGCAGAATATTGATAATCTCTCAGATCCTGGAGCAGTATCATTGTTACCATTTCAACACTGGTGAACTGGGATGAGGTAGTGATAGAAGCAATTGCCCTGACAGATATAATATCTTAGGTTTTTGAGAGATTCTGAGTAAATGGGGATTATACAGTTATGGAACTGAATGGTTGGTAACCAAGGCATTGGTGAAAATCACTGAAAAACTCAGAGTTATCATTTTCCAATCTGAGAATCAAAGGATCTCCTTAGAAATACATAAACATAATTTCATTCCTATATCTGGAGTGCAGAAGAAAACTGAGCATGAAAACAAGACTTAATCAAAAGCAATAAAACTCAAGAAGGTTGAATTCTCAGCCTCAGCTAACCAGGACACGGAGAGGGAAAGATAGGACCCTGAGGTGGTGGACAATCTAAGTTGATGTACTGATGTACTGACAAATTGAGTCTGAGATTTTTCTGAATTTTTCAGGCCTGCAAAAGTGTTTCCTTCCTGCAATAGCTATTTGCCTCTTTTTCTTTCTTTCTTTCTTTTTTTTTTTTAAATAATGCAGCAGTCTCTGCCTTGCTCCCATTATAAGTCCCTTTCAGGACCTAACCCATCCTCTCTCCGGGACTTCAAATAACTAGGTTCCATTCACTACATAACTCAGCAAGCACGGTGCTGGACATGCTAAGAAAGGAAAAAGACTATTTTCCCAAAAGAAGCTGCAGGACCTAGAAAACATTTTTCCAGAAAGAACTGGGAGAGCACCCAGGGGTCTAGAGGAGCTGTCTATACTACACAAGCCTGGGAAAGCTACCCACAGGGTTTATTCCATGAGAAAACCCAGAGGATATTGTATTTACTAAAGTGATGAGTCACGCTTGCATAAGGGGAAAACCAGGGACCATGCATCCTCAACCACCCATGATTGTCAGAAGCATCAAGTCTTAAAGCTAACCAAACTTTGTAGCATTCCACTGTAAAATGGAAGTGGAATAGTCAGGACATGCATGAGCAGTGCATGAATGCATGGGTAAACTGCCCAGGAAGGTGATCGACCCTTACTCTTTGTTTTTCTCCTTTAGTGATTTATTTTCTGCTTTTCAAATTTCATAAGCAATTTTGTTGTTGGTATTATGTTTTATAGTATTGTCCTGTCCAAATCTTCTATCTACTTGCTGGTTGCTTTTCTGTGTCTAATTTGTAATATACTGAGAGAAGGATATTCACATCTTCCACTATGGTGGCAAGTTTGTCCATTTCTCTTGGGCAGTTTTAACTATAAGTGCTTTTACTCTGTGTAGTTAGTCAAAGTTAAGCCTAAAAAATGTAGTTGAGGTCAAGAAAATGATTGCTTTAATATTTCAAAGTCTCTTAGGCTGTCTTACTTGATTTTGTTTTTTATTTATTTAAATAAAAACCGTTTACCCATTTCTCCCACTCCCCACCCACCTGCCATTCTGTTCTTTAGCTATAAACTTGGTTTTCTTCGATTCCACATATAAGAGAGATCATAATGTATTTGTCTTTGATTTATTTCACCCAAAATAATGCATACTTCTGTGTGTGCTTATGTACACGCGCTCTGTCTATGTGTGTGAGTGTGTGTGTGTGTGTATAACACATAGCAAGCTTGGGGTCAGGTCACTTAGAATATTGATGGATTTACTATTGCCCAGAATTGGTCATTTGGCCTGTATGTTCAAACACAAGATTATATCAGATTATATATTATGAGTATATATATATACACCAGTCAGGGGTTAACTCCCACTAACTATGTGTATCCTCTGGAGCCAGGTGAGAGAATATGCCACATTCAAATGAGGTGATTTAAAATAATTTTTTAAGGGACAGTTTAAAGAAATGTGAGCTAGGTTAAAAAGATACATCAAGGAATGGTGGAACATCCCTGGGCTAATTACAGCAGTATTTTGAGGAACAAAATAGGACATTATAAAAATACTCAGAGCATATTCCTTTAAATGGCTAATAAGAGTCCAAAGATGATAATCACCTGAAATGTCCCAGTGTGTCATACCTGTTAGCTTTCCTTTGGATTAGCCAGGTATTTATTCATTTTTATGAGACTTTATTATTATTATTATTATTTTTAAAGATTTTATTTATTTGATAGACAGAGGCAGAGAGAGAGGAGGAAGCAGGCTGTCCGCAGAGTGGAGAGCCCGATGCGGGGCTCGATCCCACGACCCTGGGATCATGACCCGAGCCAAAGGCAGCGGCTTTAACCCACTGAGCCACCCAAGCGCCCCGCCTTTATTATTTTTTTAGGGCAGTTTTAGATTCACAGCAAAATTTAGTTCATTTGTACCATTGTTTTCCTATTTTCAGTTTCATTGATTTCTTCTCTAAATCTTATTATTTCTTTTTTTTCTGCTTAGTTTGGATATAATTGGCTCTTCTTTTTTGTGTCCTAAGATGGAAACTTAAAGTGATTTGAGATTTTTCTTCTTTCCCAATATATGCATCCAATGCTATCAATTTCCCCCTAAGCACTGCTTTCACTGCATCCTGCAAATTTTGACAAATTGTGTTTTCATTTCCATTTAGTTTGAAGTAGTTTAAGATTTCTCTTGAGATTTCTGTTTTGACCGAAGTGTTATTTAGAAATGTGTTGTTTAATCTTGGTGTATTTGGAGATTTTCCAATTATCTTTCTGTTACTTCCAGTTTAAGTTTGTTGTGGTCTGAGAGCAGACAGTGTAAGCTTTCTATTTTTGAAAAAATGTTAAGGTGTGTTTATGGCCCAGAATATGGTCTTTCTTTGTGAATAATCCACATGAGCTTGAGAAGAATGTGAACTCTACTGTTGTTGGATAAAGTAGTCTATAGATGTCCATTATATCCAGTTGATTGATGGTGTTTTTGAGTTCAGCTGTGTCCTTACTGATTTTCTGCCTGCTGCATCTGTACATTTGTGAGAAAGGTATTGAAGTCTCCAACTGTGATCGTGGACTCATTTATTTCTCTTTGCAATTCTATTTGTTGTTGGATGCCCTGTTGTTAGCACATACACATTAAAGCCTCTGTCTTCTTGGAGAACTGACTCCTTTATCATTATGTAACACTCTTTATCCCTTGTAAGTTTCTTTGCTTTGAAGTCTACTCTGTCTGAAATGAATATAGCTACTCCTGCTTACTTTTGAATATTGTTCACATGGTGTATTTTTCTCTATATCCATTTACTTTTAATTTATATGTGACTTGATGTTTCAAGTTGGTTTCTCGTAGACAGCCTATAGTTGAGTCTTGTTTTCTTGGTCCACTCTGACATCTCTGTCTTTTAATTGCTGCATTTAGACCATTGACATTCAAAGTGATTATTGATAGAGTTAGATTAATACCTACCTTTTTTGTTAATGTTTTCTATATGTTGCCCTTATTCTTTGTTCTTATTTTGCCTTATACTCTTTTTCTGGCTTTTGTGACTGAGCATTTTATATGATTTAATTTAAGCATATCCATTATATTTCTTTTTTTTTTTAAACTGTTATTAGTGACTCAGGCATTCATTCAGATTGGTCAGAGTTGGGACATGCCAGTTGTTAAATATTTTGAATATCACTGTTGTGTGGATCTGATTATCCAAAAGCGCCCAAATGACTCAATTTTTTTTGTTGATTTTTTTCCTAAATAGTGCTACTACTACTATTACTATAATGATAATCCAAATTTGTTGAGACTTTGATATATTTCTTACTATAAGCTAATGAGATAAATATTTTTATACTTGTTTTGTATGAGTAGTCTGAAGCTCATAGGGATAATTTTCCTAAAATCACACAACTTCTTGGTAGCAAAGTAAAGAAATCAATTCAAGTTTATTTGACCCCCAAAGATGTCTTAATTTTACTGAGCTATCCAGCTTTTCTAGTGAGTGGGTGAGAAAAATCCACCGAGACAGAGAGAAATACAATAGCTTTCATAAATCCAGTTAATAAATACTAAAATTAGGACAATATCCTGTATGTGAATGTAATATAAATGGCATTTCCATAAATAAGGGATCTAGTAGTTTTGACAAAATGAAAATGATAAAGCAATGTAGTATAATCCATTTGGAAAGCACTTTGACAACATATACCAAGTAGCTTAGTATTATTATACTTAATAACTATATTTCTAGGAATGTTTCTGAGTAAATATAATTTAAATTTTAGAAAATGTACCTAAGCATGAAGTTAGTTGCAATTTGATTTGTAATAATATAAAAACCTAAAAAGTTAAAAATGGGAAGTATTGGTAAATAAAATAATGGCACCTTGATTATTTAAATATTAAGCCATTTAAATAATGTTTCTAAAGAATGTTTAAAATATGGAAAAGACCTCTGATAAAATGTTAAGTGAAAATAAAATCAAGATACAAAACCGTGTATATATTTTAAAATCGTATTTTTATAAAACAAAAAATTCTACACAGGGAGGAAATACAGTCAATGTTAATAGTGTTCCTTTTTTTCTTTTACTTATTTTAAATTCAAGTAGTTAACATACAGTGTTAACTGTATGAGTGAAATGACATAATTGTCTTTCTCTGATTGACTTATTTCGCCTAGCATAATCCCCTCCAATTCCATCCATGTCCATATAAATGGTAAGATTTCATCCTTTTTGATGACCGAGTAGTGTTCCTG
Organism: Taxidea taxus jeffersonii; assembly: GCA_003697995.1. Classification (NCBI taxonomy): domain Eukaryota; kingdom Metazoa; phylum Chordata; class Mammalia; order Carnivora; family Mustelidae; genus Taxidea; species Taxidea taxus. The sequence continues at coordinate 99,725 of ML099503.1, read as the reverse complement.
TGTGTGTGTGTGTGTGTGTGTGTGTGTGTGAGAGAGAGAGAGAGAGAGAGAGAGAGAGATTTTTTTAAAGATTTCATTTATTTATTTGAGATAGACAATAGTGAGAGAGAGAGAGAGCATGAGCGCGAGGGGAGGTGGGAAAGGCAGAGGGAGAAGTGGGCTCCACCCCAGGTCCCTGGGATCATGACTTGAGCCAAAGGCAGATGCTTAACTGACTGAGCCACCCAGGTGCCCCACCACATCTTTTTTAAAAAAAGATTTTTTAAATTTATTTGTCAGCACAAGTGAGCGCACAAGCAGGGCAAGCAGCAAGTAGAGGAAGAATCCGCCTCCCTGCTGAGCAAGGAGCCCGATGTGATACTAGGACCCTGGAACTGTGACCTGAGCCAAAGATAGATGCTTAACCCCTGCTCAGTGGGGAGCCTTCTTCCTCTCCTCTCCCCTCATGCTGTCATGGTCTCTGTCTCTCTCAAATGAATAAATAAAATCTTTAAAAATAAATGATGCTTCTTACAGATACATCTTATGGGGACTATTTTTATATTCAGTTATAGAAGTTTTAAAAAATATTTTAATTAATACTAACTACCACTTACTCTAACATGAGCTTATGCTCAGATATGAAACTGAGGATTTATAACTGAATTCTACTAAACACAAAGTCTGTGTAGTTATGATCTAAGGTTGGGCATATGGGTTCTGGGGACAGATCTGCACATTAAGTACTTAGAAAAGACAATTAAATTCTCATTGCCTCAGATAGCTTATTTATAAATAGAATTGTACCTGTCTTGTAGGATTGTTGTAGGAATTCACTGAGCTAATGCATCTACGACATTTACACTTAGAACAGTTCGTGGTAATAATAAATAACAGCTCAGTGTTTGCTATTACTATTATTGGTCCCAGTTTTCAGATTTATTTTGTGTTCAAATATCTCTGAAATGTTTCTCTGACAGTACCTCTGATTCTCCCATGGTCAGACTGTTTATCTCTTTTATTGCATTGGAGGTATAGGAGTAGGGATTGTCAATTTTTTCCTTTTCCCTGAGCTCCCAGTAGACAAGTTACAAGGCCTTGCTTGAACGGTGGTTCTCAACCTGAGAGCCACAAGCCATACTGATAACTACTGATGAAATCATCTGACACAGTTGATGTTTCTGCAGCCCTGGCTTGGCTAGAATTTTCCCTGCTACTATCTTACTTTTTTCTATCTCAAGAATTCTAGTTTTCTCTCTTCTGTGACATGAAGAGGGGGGAAAAGATCTTCCCTTCTCGTGCCCCCCTCCAAAAGACTGTCCCCAGGAGAAAACAAAGCTACCAATAGCTGGGCTCTATCCTGTCAGAAGAAACTGTTTTTCTCACCATTCGTAAGAATGAAAAAGCCCTTCTCTTTCTCTTTCCGAGTAAGTCACTTTTTTTTTTTCTCCTAAGCTTTTACCACTAGGAATCCAGGTTAGCTGTCCTTGGAATCCAATAGGCTTGTAGGAGCCCTTCCCGCAATCTTAGCTCTTCCTTGAACTTTTACTTCCTCTAGGTGTCAGCCTCCTTTTTCTTCTATCACTTTGCCCCTTCTGCTCCTGTAAAAGCCAACCCAGCCCAGATTACTTGTTTCCACCAGACCCCATGCTGTTCTCGCCATACCTTGCACTGATGAGAATGGTCCTCACAGGAAATACAGTGAGAAAAATAAAGGTTGTTTTGCCAGAAACAATGTAGTGGTTAGAGAATATCCTTTAATACACGGTTGGAAGATTACGGTGGCTGCTCAAAGTGATCCAGACGTGCTGTTAAAAAGATGAAAGCCCAAGTATACTCATTGGATCAGGCTCAACTCAGTTGTTGTGAGGGAAAAGGTCCTTCTCAGATCTTTCCAGGCATGTGCACAGCCCTGCATATGCATGTGGTTCTCTAAGTCCCCACAATTTTTTATAAGATTTGTATTTATTTATTTGAGAGAGAGCGAACGAGAGAAAGTGCGCATGGGCAGAGGCAGAGGGAGAAGCAGACTCCCCATTGAGCAGGGAGCCCTATGCGGGGCTCAGTCCAGGACCCTGGGGTCATGACCTGAGCCCAAGGTAGGCGCTTAACCCACGGAACCTCCCAGGTGCCCCTAAATCCCCACAATTATATCAAAGCTTTTTAAAGGCCCTGATGGCCATTTAATTCCCCAGATCTTCCTTTCAAGTTTTTGGTCTGTCTCTTGTTTGCTCCAACTGGTATTGCCCTTGTAGACAGCGGCAGTATTAACCAATTGTCATGGACTCTTTTTTTTATTTTTTCTTTCCTTTTAAGCACATGCTTTAGATATGGCTTTTTCCACCCAGTGTGTTCTGAGGCAGATCAGGCTTCCAGAAGCCTTGCCTATGGGCCTTTCCCAGGATGCTGCTAGAGAGAGAAAATAGTGGCAATTCCTTGGAGAAGGGCTTTTTGCAGAGCTACAGACCATTTCTGCTTCTTCAAGGATCTGCTCAGCTGCGGGTTTTCATAGCGATCAAAGTTGTTGAAGCTGCTCATTGTCATTGTTACCATGGAGGGGCAGAGAGGGAGATGAGAACAGGGAAAGTTCCATCTCCACAAAACACACTGTCCTTTCCCAACTTCAACAGTTTCTCTTGAATAAATGCTCCCCTGGTTACTGTAGGACTGTGTTTCATTTTCAAGGCTCTGAGAAGGTTGGTTTTGGACAATTTTGGCCGGGGTCCTTTGGTTTATATGGCTTTTTGGTCATCCTTGCTGTATATTCCAGAATTTCCACCCTTCCTTTTGCTTTTTGATCTCCTGTTGATGTCACACTTTGGTCAAATGTGCAAGCAAATGACAAATAGCAAGGGTTCCAGGTAATGCAGTCTACCAAATCCATCTTCTGGAACAAAGAGACAAGTGGAAAAATGAATGGAGTATGTCTGGAGGAACAATTCGAGAATATCTGCTACACCAATTGTATAGAAACTGATGTGTAAACCTGAATACCAATTTACTTGGCAATGAGAAATAATTTTCACATGCACTAGAACACATGAAATTGAAATGACTAGAGCATCCACTCTGTACACAGAAAGCAAAATTATAATCAGTAGTCTGCTTGCTTGGCATGAAATCAGAAAATACAAGTAAATAATAATGTCAGGTTTAGTTTTTCTACAAATTCATGCCTGAAGTAGGAATATACTTGGCATAAGAGTCATCTTCTCCTGTAAAATACTTGGATGGGTACTGCTCAGTGGCTTTTAAAAACAATCATCCTTCTTTTCGTATTCTTTATTAGCTGAGTAAACTTCTATTCTCATCAATAGTTGAAGAAAGCTGTCAGAACCCCAAGAATCCTTATTAGGATATTCGCATAGCATCACTAGGTAAGGTTGTCTAGAAAGCTTAAATAAAAATTTCACAGAAGTTTCTCTTATCTATATTGTTGTTTTCTTTGGATCTGTCACTTTAAAATCCCACATACTGTTAACAGATGAAAATGAACTGCTTGATTATAAAAGTTAAGTTATAAAGTAGTTTTGTTTTTTTTTTAATAAGTCATCTTGGGCTAAATTTTGCTCTGGTAGCTTGCAGCAAAAAAGTGCCAGTGGCATACCACAATAATGATTGATTTTTCATTCAGTTTACATATCTATTGTGGGCTAGATGTGACTTTATTTCAGGGTCCAGGCTATCTATAGCCCTAAGATATTCCTAGTCTTATGACAGAGAAAAAGAAATGAAGAGCAAGGTACATTGTGACTATGAACTTTTCTCCTCAAGAGTGACCCAGTTGACTTCTCCTTACAAATCATATGGCCAAGCCTTAAATCCATGGTAGCAAGAGGTGCGTTTTTCTGCCAAGCACAAGATAAGGTGCAGGGAAACATGGTGACTATTCTTGACCATAATGTAATATACCATACTCTCCTACTCACCTATCTTGGAAGCCAAAGTTACGAGTCTTTCCAAAGCTTCTATGATTCTTACTGCATCCTTTTTGTTAGGACTTGACAGCATGACTACATGATAAAGTACATTAATTGAATGTCTCATGTAAGTTTCAAGGCAGTGAAGGTCCTTATGGATTGAGTAGAAGAGAGAGTTGATGTGGATCTGAAGTGAACTGATGAAGTGCTACTCTCCATGCCAATTTCAAGCATGCTATTTTTCTGTCCTTTTCCTTTTAACAAAGAGGGAAGAAAGGGTTCCTAGATTATGAGCTGCACAGCAAGCCCGTGTTGATTTGCTCAAGTAAGAAGCCATCTCTTTCACGGTAATTAGACTTACCCATAATTCATCATTCTTTACAAAAATGTTTATATTCAGCTTGGTCAAAACTGGGCATGATAATAAGGGTGGAATAGAAATAACCACCTGGGCACAGTGAATTCGCTCTGGCTAACTGAAGCAAAAGTGGTTTATTAAAGAATATTGGGTAGCTTACAGAGTTGTGTGAGGCCTAGAGAAATTCTAGAGGCTAGATTTCCAAACCTGGAAAGGTGACTGTTGTAATTGGAAAAGTGCTGCTGTAGCTATGAGAGCAACTGCCCCCAAGCAGTAATGACTGGGACCCTGCCTCAACTGCCACTTTCCAGCACCGGGGCCATTTCTGTGACAACATGTCTTTCCTTGTCCAAAAGCTTGGTGTCTCTTCTGCCAATAAAGCCAGACAGAATGGAAGCTCCATACTGGTCTCATTTCCTCACACTGCTCCATTTTGAATCAGATTGGCCCATAGCATTCCTGGTCACATGCCTGTCCCCAGCTGAAAGGGATGTTTGGAATATGACAGTCTGCTTTTTATGTTGTGAGATACGTGAACTTCACAATGCAGGAAGTTGCCCATATGTAGTAAAAGTATGATTAAAATACTAAGCAAGCATGACTATGACATACACTTCTACCCATGAAGGTAAAACTCAATAAATACTGCAAGGAAAATTAAAAGCCAATCCTGCAAGAGGAAAGCTACCCTAAAACAAAATGATTTGGACAACAAACTCCGGAAAGTTTCAGTGGAAGGAGACAAAATTTTGAAAGTTTTGCTCACCGGATAAATTTAAAATAACCTCAAATTGGTTGTGTGTTTGTGAAAGGAATAGCTTGACCTTAAATCTGTCGAATAAAAAAACAAATCCAGCCTTAGCAAGGAAATGCTTTGTTCAAAAGGATTATTGCAAAGATTGTTGTACTAGAGAATGTTCTGACCATAAAATGCACAGTAATGTCAAGAATTAGGCAAAAGGAGCTTTTCTTTTGTAGAGAGGAGTAGACAAATTGGGTATGGGGAAGAGGGATGAAAAGATGCAGTCAGAGATCAGAGCACATCTTACGTTGAGTCTAGCCTGTTCTCAGGACGGACTGTTAATGAAGGGCTGTGTGCTGGCTCAGGAGGTGGAGGGGAGGGAGGTGATCAAAGCTTAGAGACTTGGGGGGAAGGAGAGAATCTTAACCAACATTCGGTTAACAAGCATTTTATTCTGACTGATGGGTGATGGAGGTGGACAAGCAGTTCTGCTAATCATTTATAAGACAAGTATTGGAAATTTGGAGGGTGTGCATCTGGCCTTGTCCCAGGTAAATAAGGGAGGCATTCGTGAATCTTACTTAAGCCCTATGGAGAAGGATGGCCCTGGTCCAGAACACAAAATGGTGGGGAGGAGCCCTTTAATTGCCACCGTTTTTCAGGAGCACGCAGCTCAGCTCTAATTCCACACTGTCGTATACCTTGCCCTAGGCAACGGAGTGTGCAATCTGCTCCATCTCTGTCCTCTGTGCCTAAGATTTACTCTCTCCTGAGAAGTTGAGCCAGACAGGATGTGGATTTGGGTGCACCAGGCACAGAGGACAGGAGTGAGATATTATGATGAAAACAGGGTAATTCAGTGAGATCTGTTACAGTATGGTGAGAACACACCCCTCCCCGCATCTCCCTTCTGTCTGTAATCTGAGACACTAAAATGGTTTCTAACTGGCCCAAGAGCAGAGGCTTACAGATCCTGCCATTCATAGAGCCCTTGCTAAAAGTACTGGAAAACATTACCTACCAATTTTGGAAGACCAGTATTTTTTAAGCCCCATTCATGCACAGAGTATATGCAATCAGCATATTTAGATCTCACTTTTTTAAAAATTTATTTATTTTAGAGAAAGCGTGTGTGAGCAGGGAAGGATCAGAGGGAAGGGAGAGAGAATATTAAGTAGACTCCCCACTGAACACGGAGCCTGATGCAGGGCTCAATCTCATAGCCCTGAGATCTTGACCTGAGCCAAAATCAAGAGTCAGATGCTTAACTGAGCCATCTCAGTGCCCCTGTATCTCACTTCTAAATATAAATGGACAAACAAGGATTCGAATACTCAGAAAAGCCTCTGGTGAGAAAATAGGGGTGTGGGAGCAGGGTAGGAGGAAGGAAAAGAAAGACTTGTTAAAAACAATTTGAAGAAATTGTAAAGAAAATGATAGTAATAATAATACCTTTTAGAAAAATATGGAAAGTTTTAAATCCATTAAAGATATGATGAATGCCATTACACTTTTTTAAAAGAAAACTTTACTAAGAATAATATCTTGGAAATGGAATCAAAATGTCAATAAATGGTTAGAGATAATGGCAAGGCAGTATTTCACAAAACAGAAGAGATAAAGAGTTACAAAATAGAATGAAGAAAATTGAGAAAATTAGATATCTGAGATGACTAAGTTTCAGAAAGAGAGGGAAAAAAAGGTGGCAGGAAGTTATTAAGCAAAACAAAACTCTCCAAGAAAACTTTCCAGAAGTGAGGGACATGAATTCCTTGAATTAAAAGGGCCCACTCAGTGACAACAGAATTCAAATCAAGCAAACACCTGGCTCCTGGGTGGCTCAGTTGGTTAAGCATCTGACTTTGAATCAGGTCATGATCTCAGCATCCTGGGGTCAAGCCCCATGTGGGGCTCTGTACTCAGCAGGAAGTTTTCTTCTCCCCCCCCAGCCCCTCCCACTGCTCCCACTCTGTCTGTCTCTCAAATGAATAGACGAAATAAAAAAAAAAAGGCAAGAAAACACATAAAATGTCAATTCAATTATAAAGAGAAAATCTGAAAATCTAACAGGGAGATAGGATTCCACGGATCAAAATGGCATTGGACAGATTATTTCCAACCTGAAATTGTGTACCCAACTGAATTCTAAAAAATGAGGATAGACTAAAGGTATTTTAGAATATGAATGGTCACTCTTTAATGGATAAGGAAAGCTCCTGGAAGACATGTTTCTCAAAAGTTAGAGTATATATATATATATATATATATATAGAGAGAGAGAGAGAGAGAGAGAGAGAGAGAGAGAGAGAGAGTATATTTAAGCAGGAGGAGGGCAAAGGTGGAGAGAGAAACTCAAGCAGACTCCCTTGCTGAGTCCTGGGGCTTGATCTCAGGACTCTGAGATCATGAGCTGAGCTGAAATCAAGGGACAGTTGCCTAACTGAACCAACTAAGCCCCCCAGGTTCCCCGGCTGATGCTGGAGAAGAGTTCCAAAAACACAACTGTAAGCAAGATGAGAGTGATGTGCCAGGGTTGTTTGACCCCCCAGAAGAGACCACCACAGAGACATGGAGCCGAATGTAAGCACAAGGTTTCTTTATTGAGAGCGTGCCCGGGCACGGACCCCCGTCCAACACACCGACGCAGCAGGTGGAGGAAGTAGGGTGCCTAGTCCTCTTTGAGCATTGCTTATAAAGACAAAAACCACAAAAGTCACATGTATAGGTGACCTTTTACAGGATTGGTGTTGGTGTTGCTTAAGCTGTGCTGTCTATCGGGGATTGGCTACTTTGTCTAGGGGATTTTTGCCAGCTGTTTACTCAATGGCTGCAGTTGCTGACCTGCACTTTTTTTTATTTTTTTTAATTTAAGTTTTATTTAAACATATAATGTAACCCCACCACCCTCTCCCAACCCCTCTCCCCCCACCCCCCTCAGTTTGTTTTATGACATTAAGAGTCTCTTTTGGTTTGTCTCCCTCCCGATCCCATCTTGTTTCATTTTTACTTTTCCTACCACCTTAACTAGAAATTGAGGAAGACACAAAGAAATGGAAAAATGTTCCATGCTCATGGATCGGAAGAATAATATTGTGAAAATGTCTATGCTACCTAAAGCTATCTACACATTTAATGCAACGCCTATCAAAATCCCATCCAATTTTTTCAAAGAAATGGAACAAATAATCCTAAAATTTATATGGAACCAGAAAAGACCTCGAATAGCCAAAGGAATATTGAAAAAGAAAGCCAAAGTTGGTGGCATCACAATTCCAGACTTCAAGCTCTATTACAAAGCTGTCATCATCAAGACAGTATGGTACTGGCACAAAAACAGACACATAGATCAATGGAACAGAATAGAGAGCCCAGAAATAGACCCTCAACTCTATGGTCAACTAATCTTCGACAAAGCAGGAAAGAACATCCAATGGAAAAAAGACAGCCTCTTCAACAAATGGTGTTGGGAAAATTGGACAGCTGACCTGCACTTTTAATTAGCCACCAGGTTCAGGGGATTTCCAAATGGGTTCCTTGATGGATTACCAAATCCGGTTTCTTAGGGAATTGCATAAAATGACTCCCTTTACCCAAGATGACGTTACTTTGGCTCTTCAAGAGGATAATAGTGCAGTTTGGAGAGGGGGATGGACTATTGAAGGAGAGACAAATCTAAGAAAATTGCGCACCTGCTGGAATACCAAATGCATTTGAATGTTTGGAGGTTAAGAATTCTCTTAAAAAGATTGGAGGAGAGTTAAGGAGGAGATGTTTAAGTAAACATTTGATTGTGTTACATAATGAGACATTTTATAATCCAGATCTACACTAAATGTTTTGGAATTTATCAGGGGAGACCATTCTGCTTGTGGAACTCTTTGCAAAGAGGATGCGACCATTCATTTGGTCACTTAATCAACAATTGCTAGTTTGGGTCTAATAGGTAACAGGTGTGACCACAGGTGCTGGGGATACAGCCGAGAACAACACCGACAAAAATCCATTATTCCTTATGGAGTGTCAGTCTGGTGTGGGAGAAGGAAGAAAATTAACAAAATGAATAAACAGAGTCGTGATGGATGATAAATACTAAGAAGAAAAATAAAACATCATTTAGGATCAAGAAGTGACAAAACATTAAAGCAGGGGGGAGAGAAGGGGGACTCAGGGAACCTGTGGGCTGAAAAGGGAATTCATCATTTGAGAAGAGTCTGCCAGTTGCAGAACTATCAGTTATGCTGTTCCAGGGGTGATTCCAGCCACTTGTTCTGAGATCCAAGAAAGCTTAGTCCTATAATTGATTGAATGGCAGCCTTTTCATCATCCTAAATGTTCAATAAGCATTAACTGCAGACCTTTAGTTGACTGTTTCTTAGGAACAGTCCTTTTGGGTAGGTCTCAAAGACTGTGGAATCAGCTTGGGTGTATTTGATTGAAGCATTATCTTGAATTGGTCGTAGTTTGGTATAAAGATTTTTTGAATAGTCCTTGGAGTCAACAGATATGAATTTTAAATCCTAGCTCTGCCATTTACAATCTCGGTGACTTTGGACAAGGGCCATGGACTGGGTTTTCTAGGTTGCAGAATCTGATTTGGAGCTTGGCAAGCAGGGTGTTTCCTAAGGAGTACCCTGGGATCAATACCTTGAGAAGGGAGAGAAAAGTCAACTTTTGGTGCAATCTCAGTGGAGACCCCAGCTATTCCCATGGGGACCTTAGGCATTGGGGGAAAAACCCTTCAGAAGTATCCAGGGTAAGCACAAATAGGTATTTGTGCATGTAATTTTTTTCATTTATTTCGAAGGACATTTATCAAGCACAAAAATTCCATTTGATTGATAGAATACAGATTATGTTAACGTACAGATAAAACTTTACTGGCATGGATAAGATTATTCTGAAGCGTTCTGAACACAAAGATAGTGCAAATAAGAAAATAACCTACAGAAGGGGAGATTTTTCTACCTGGGAATTTTATATGAAGATGAGAAACTTAGCCACAATCTAGCATTTAAAGGCTACCCTGAATGCATTTAGATATTTGAAACTATTTTTTGTCTCCCTGACAATGATCTGCTATTTTGAGGTCATAGGAAAATTGGAAACCATCCTGTAGAGTGGTTGCATTTTAACTTGCAGCTTATAGAATACCCATTTATAGATCAAGGCTTTCTAGTTAACATTCAGTTTTAAAATCCAGCTTTGTTTTTAGAGAAGGACAAGCTAGAACTACATTTATTATTCAGTCCATCAAATTATAAAAATAAAATACTGTTTTCTTCATTTTTTCTTTCATGACCCTTAAGATGACATAAGACTCATATTTAAAAGAAATGAACTCAAATCTATAGTTACTGTTTTTATAGATATACAGAAATGGAAATTTCTCAGTCCATACATCAAGAATTGACAAAATTAATACACCTATGTACTAACAAATATTAAGTGATAAACTCCTACATATTCTAACTGTATTGAGCACTACGATGAACTAACTAGAGTTTCTGCCCTTATATTGCTCATCACCTATTCAAGACCCAAAGAATCTGAAGAGTATAGTAAAAAGGTGTAACATAATTGTCAAGAGTTTTATGTTGCAAACGGAACCTGACTTTTTTTTTTTTTTAAGTGGAATGTAAATGTATGGCATGTATGGCAAGGATATCTGTCAGCTCACAGAACTGACAGGATGTCTGGAGAACCAGGCTCATAAAATGTAAATACAGGGATGCTTGTGTAAGGACACAATGATACTAGATTTTTGTTTTTGGTTTTTTTTTGCTGCAGTTGAACTCAGCCCTTTGTGCCAGATGCTTCCATAGCTGTGCATCTAGTTGTTCATTCCTTCACCTTTGTGACAATTTATCAAAATTCAGGTTCCCTAACCACAAAGTTAAGTTGTGTTGGGTTATTTGCTGGTGCCAGAGAAAGGGAGAGTCTCCTGTTTTGCTTTTTTCAGTGGGAGTTTAGGACTTGTCTTTCACAAAGATTCCCATTAATGAGGATTCTTCCAAATTAAGGAAGAGAGTTGGTTGCTGGGAAGTGAAAAAAAAAATGACACTTTTGCTACCATGTGAACATTTCGAAGTTTGTTGAAGTCCAGGGGACAAGGACAGATAAAGATGGAGGAACCAGAGAAGGGCTTTGTGGAGAAGGAATGAGCTAAGATGCATCAGCCCAGTGTGACACCAGCATCAAGGAACAGGCGCAAGGCTGAGGAGACTAGAAGATATCAAAAACTGCAGGCTACTGCAATTCAGTGAGAATAAATGATCCTTTACAATTCCCAAGATGCTTTAGTCCTCCTACTTCCACCACTCTTCTGAGAATGTGTCCCCATATAATGGTGGAACCTCTGCAGCATTGTCACAAGACCAATTGTGTTTGAGAGCTTGATGGGACCATGGAGATCACCAGGGCTGATAGAGGTTTCTTATTTTACAAAGGACAGATCTGAGGCCTCAAGCAGGAGTTTGTCACCTAAAACTGGTCAGTCAGCAGTCGAGTCAGGATCAGAACCTGACAACCTGGCTCCCAGGCAGAGCTCAGTCTACTAAATACATTCAGTCTGTCGTATGTCGCTACACTGAAGGCCATTGCATTGCTTTGTTTAGGCCCTCGCTTGGACTATTGGTTGCCTGCGCCTCCTAAACTCTTCCCCCTTGGGTCATTCCAGCTCTCTGCTGATGGCAGATTAATCTTTCAAAGTGGAAGAACTGCAGTGGTTTCTCTAATGAATGAGGTTCAGACCCTTGAGCCTAATTTCTGAGGCCTTGGCTGCCCCTTGGGCTGGTCACCTGCAATTCCAACTTTCTCTCTGAGAGTCAAGTCCTTGTCAGGCTCCTCCCATTATTTGTAGTTACATATGTTCTGGCCTCTCCCTGTAGTTCCCTCATCCCTTTCTTTCCTGTGTACTCCTATATGTTTCACATCAGCTCAACTATAATTTTCCCAAAGAAGATGTTGCTGGAATCTCAGAAAAACATTGCTATGTCCTTTGCTGTGGTCCCATAGCATCCTTGTATACACAGTCATTGCATTCCCAACTGAGTGGTTTATTGAAGTGTTTGTCTTCCTCTCTATATTGAAGATGTCCAGGATACATATACATATTGTATCCTCAGCCTAGGTCAATTTTTGAAAAATACCAGATATTCAGTGAGTAATTCAGTGTAAGAAATTTTATCCACTCACCTTGTATAACTTCTAAGAGCTTATTCTATGGACCCAGGAACATGGACTTAGGGAACATTTTCTGTTTGTTGACCCTAAATCTCTCCTGTACTGATTAAAAACCACTCATGCTTTGGAGCTATAACCCAATTGTAACATCTTTAGCCTTTTACAAATCAAAGAGTAAATGTTTCTACAAATACAACCTTGTCATCATTTTCATTTTGAGAATGGACCCAGTTGTATACATTTTTATGAAAAGATGATTTTCCAAACTGAACTGATAACAGTAATCTACTAAAACTCGGAATCATATCATAAGAAGTAGATTAAAAAAATTATTCTAGCTGGGTGTGGGAGAGGTGCAGTGCAGAGGGAGAGGAAAAGAGAGAATCCCTAGCAGACTCCTGGTGAGCAGGGAGCCTGATGTGGGACTCAGTCCCATGACCCAGAGATAATGAAATGAGACAAAGTCAAGAATTAGACACTGAACTGACTGAGCCACCCAGGGACCCTAAGAACTATGTCTAAACTAAAATTTGCACTCCTTAAAACTAATTAGTGTAAGAATTTGGAAGGTTTAATATAAATCTATAAGCTTGGGGCACCCTTTAAATTCTAACCTATTAGTGTTCTTTTTTAAAAATTTTTTAAAATTAGATTTTTTTCAGTGTTCCAAAATTCATTGCTTATGTACCACACCCAGTACTTCATGCAATACTATACCCTCCTTAAGACCCATGCTCACTGAACCCCCAACCCCCCTCCAAAACCCTCAGTTTGTGTCTCAGTGTCTACAGTCTCTCATGGTTTGTCTCCCCCTCCGATTTCCCCAAACTCACTTCTCTTCTCCATCTCCCAGTGGTCCTCTGTGTTTTCCTTATGCTCCACATGTAAGTGAAACCATATGATAATGACTCTCTCAATGTGTTCTTTGTGCTAAACCAAGTTTTATATAGTAAGTGTTCAAGAGAGCTATCAATAAGAACTATACTATTTTTTTAAAGATTTTATTTATTTGTCAGAGAGAGAGCGCAAGAGCGAGCACAGGCAGAGAGGCAGGCAGAGGCAGAGGGAGAAGCAGGCTCCCTGCTGAGCAAGGAGCCCGATGTGGGACTCGATCCCAGGACGCTGGGATCGTGACCTGAGCCGAAGGCAGCCGCTTAACCAACTGAGCCACCCAGGCATCCCAAGAACTATACTATTTTATCTTCCTTCTTCTTTCTTCTTAACACTAACTTGAGCAAATACATAATAGGTAAAAAAAGGGAGAGGAAGAGCAAAGAACAGTGGGACATCACTCTGGCAGAGTGAGCACCTGGGATAATTCACTGTCTCAGAGTTATGCAGATTTCAGCAGGATATGGACTTGGAAGATAAAGATTTTGCGGGAGAAACACACAGATTCTCGAAAAGTAGAACTGAACTCTTATTTTCTATCCTAGTAATAAGTGGCATATATTGCCCCATCAGAATCTGAGAATCTAAAATGACTAAGACCAGTTATAGCACTAAATACCACAATAGCATGAAAACCACATTGACAGGTTTATGAGAGCTTTTAAAGGACAGCTGTGCTTCCCTGTCGCCTTTCCATGGAATGCAAATCAATAGAAAATGACATTTCAGCATTGCACTCTAGCGAATATTAAATATCAAATGCTTCTCAATGCTGGCAGTAAGTGGGCCACATTGATTTTTTCCCCCTGGCTCCACTGGCATCCTGCTAATGAAGCCTGCCTCTGTGGGCTTTTACTGTATATGCTAATAGGCACCATGGGAAGAATGTATCATATCAGAACCCCTAGCCCTGTGAGAGCAGTTTGTGGATAAAGAACATTTGCTCTTAGAAACACAGCCCATATTAAAACATCTGACTTAGGGAAGTATCAAGCCTGCCACAGATTTATATCTTATCAGTGAGTTTGCATCTTTGGCAGTCTACATTATGTCAGATCTCTATCCATTATAGAGACCTAAATTACTTCAGTAAGAGAAGCTGAGGGGATAGTGTTCAACAAGGTTGCAAGTTATTATGTGGAGTCCCGGTTCTCAAACTTGGCTGTCATTGGAATCACCTGGGGAGTTTATAAACCGATGGCTGACTGGACCCAACCCTCAGTGATTCCCGTTTAACGGTGTGGGCTGTGGTCTTAGCATCCAGATTTTTAAGTGCTTTCTGAGTGATTCTAATGGGCAGTCAAGGTTGAACACTACTGATGTCAAAAGAGTGCATGCTGTAGTTCAGATTTTGAGAAGGCATTTTTCCACCGAGTTGTCACCAACAATGATTATATTTGTTTTTGCCCTGGTTCGCTCATACTCACATTCATGTGCTTGATAGGTTTACCCAGATTCTAGTAGTGATTGTGTGGGGGGGTGGGGGGGTGGGTAGGAACAGCACACACTACCAGAATTGGGCAAAGAGCTGGTCACTTACAGTACTTGGTTTTGTTCATACTTAACTCGCTGACCTTTTTCTGGATACCTAAAATGGGCATAGTATTTTTCAGAAAATGTTGAAAACAGATGGTCATCTCTTTATACTCTTTATTGTTATATATTGTCAGCTTGAACAGTGAGAACACTCATTATTTAAAATTAATGGTTTGGGATAGCATGAAGTGTTGGTCTACGTCCTGCAGTTCACAATGTGGGTGCTCAGCAGACCACAGAGGAAGGTGGCCTTGAAGGGTAAAAAAGGCACTTTATGCCTATTTCCAGTACTGTCTGGCCTGCTTTTCCCAGAATCAAAATACATGCTGACCCAAATGAAACCCTAAGAAAGTCACAACTGAATCAGATGATTCTTCCAACACCAAATGGGTTAGGGGGGGGTGCAGGTGGGGAAGGAATGCAGCAGCCTAGGAACATTCCTTGTATTGTACAGACGCCACACTGCCCGGGCCATTGTGAGCCATGTGTGAAGGATGGGAGTAGATGGAGAGAGTCCTCTATGGACATTCCTTAGGCCTTCTTGAGCATATACCAGATTCTTCTCCATGCTCCTAATGTGCTCATTCTGTCTTCTTTCCCGTCTTCTCTCATTTACCAGTTGGCTTTCTGTGCTTTTACTTGCCCCCATTTTCTGCCCTATCCCCTTTGCTTAAGGAAATCAACTTGGCCCCTTAAGACTTGGAAATGTAGTACTTTGGTTTTATTCAGTGTAGACAGTGTCTCATCTGCCCAGTTACTCCTCGTTCTGCCTAAAAGGGTAATGGTGAGAGTTTGCTTTGGTCCCAAGAATCGGGTTTGGAATAGTGAAAGGCTCCCAGTCTGTTTCATTTTCCTTAAAATTTGTCTGAAATTATTCATGTCTCAACTTGTAGGATACAATTTCCTTTACAATATTCCCAACTGGGCCACAAAAGAAATTCATCTTCCTTATGTACTTTGACTTTGACCTGATTTCTAACTAAATATTATCTTCTTATATTAAGAGAGTTTCTCCCTTTTCCTTGACCTAGTGATGTTATAAACTTCCTTGGATTAACTATTAATAAAGGGCATCATGCCCAGGTTGCTTCATTCTGATCCCTAAATGCAGTGTGTCTAAGAGAGGCAGAGGAACCTCAATTCACCCCACTACACTACATTATCAACATAGGCCAGTATTTCCTAGCACTGATGTTTACTTAAAGGTGGAGAGTTCAGGCAGAAAAAGAGAATGATGAAGTACAGCTGTCTACTACCCAAAGCAAATATTATCTCCCCAGTGAATGTAAGTGGTAAGGTCAAAGGCTCACCTGCTTTTTTAACAAGAACAGTAGGTTTCACAACTACCTCCGTGCTATGCACTTTGTGCTAATAATGATGACAAGTCTCTCGGTATACTTTTATAGGAAAAAAAAAGCCCATAATTACTCTGCCAGCACACATAGTAATGCAGTTATCCCTTAGCATAGAGTCTTGTGTTGAATAGCCATTCAAGCAATACTTGTTGTATGTATGAAAATCAGAATTTTTTACTGGAGTAGTTGTGACTTCATTTTTTTTCACCATCCTGAGAGTCCTACATCCAATGAGTGGAATCTACTACTGAGTACATTGACAAGTTGAAGACATTTGTGACCCACCTTCATTTAGTTAAACCACAGAATGAATTGCTTGGAATCTCAAATGTGTGTAGAATGTGAAACGTGAAGAAAATACTGTATGGGTCCAAACTGTTCAAAGTGAAAGGCATGAATAATCTTGCCAAAATGGAAAAATTATGGGGAAAACCCACTCACTTAAAAGAAGGCTGTTGTCATTTTCTTAGCTCTATTACACACAATATATACTAAAGCCTTCTGTATGGAAACGAAATGGATGTAGGACTGTTAGTGATCTTCTCAGGTTAGTAGATAATGAAAAAAAAAAGGAGTAGAGCACGTACCAGGTCATCCATATCTGACCAAAAAAAACCCTAAATTTGCAATTAAATCTTAAGGGAAAGATAGGTTTGACTGAGCTTCTCTTTCTCAAATGACTCAGGGAACAGGTAGTTCTGTATCAAACATCTGTTGCTACAACCCCTGCTTTATATGTTATTGGCAACACATAGCCAGATACAACCTTTTTTTTTTTTTTTTTGAAAAAGTGTTTAAAATTTACCTCTGTCAAGACTAAGGAAATTGCTCAAAGGAAACCAATCTGATTTGTGATTGCTGCAACTCACCATATCAACATAATCAACATAAATCATACTCCTGCACATAGATAATTGAGACTGAAATATTAGTAAAAACTCTTAAGGATGCTGTTTTATAAACAACAGAGAATTATTTTCCATAGTTCTGGAGACTAGGAAGAACAAGATCAAGGTGTCTTGATGCAGATTCCATGTCTAGTGAGGGCCACTTATAGTTGGTACATGGCTGTCTTCTCCCTATTAACCTTACATGTCAAAAGGAGCATAGGAGCTCTTTGGAGTCTCTTTTATGAGGGCACTAATCCCATTCATGAGGGTTCTACCTGCATGAACTAATCACCTCCCAAAGGCCACACCTCCTAATACCATCACATTGGGCTATAGGATTTAACCAGGAATTTTGGGTGGACACAAACATTTAATCTATAGCAGACACCCTGACATAAACTATTAACCATTAAGAATTGTTGGTTTCTCAACTCACGTTCTACTCTAGGATTCAGTTGGAATAAATAAATGGTATTGGATTTCAAAGTTGGCTTCAGTCATGTTTGTTGAGCCTCAGTTGAGGAGTTAGGTCATACAAAAAATAATTTTCAGAAAATAAGCCTTAAATTACCTTCTCGACTCAGTTACATCATAAGAATTAAATCTCTTCTAGGAACCATGAATCTAGAGAACGTAGTTCCTGACTTATTAATTTTCGGGTGTTGGGGAGTAAGCTGCAGGGAACATATGTAGAAAGTATTTGGGGGACCTTACCATGCCCAGGGTGATGTTACCTAGAGGTGTTATGAATGTGTCAAATATAAATGGTCAGATGAAGCATGCATAGAGAAAAGTCATTATCAAACCCAGGAAATTTAGGAGCATATATTGCAAGACAAACAGTAAGACACAGAGATGATTTTTAAAAAAGGCTGTTAAACAAGAGGGATAAAAAGAAAAAAGAATAAAAAAAGAGATAGAGAGGTAGGATCAGATAAGAAAATAGTTTGTTCATTTATTGCTTGAACTACTGCCCTGTGTCAAGCTCTATATTAGATGTTCAGTGAAGTTAGTGCACTCTAAGTTATGGTCTCTGTCCATAAATCTTTGGGTGAGTCTTTTATTTGGGATCCTGCTTAGATCATCTCTTAAATGCCAGCTTCAGCAATGTATTAGGGTCACAAGGCCTGTTTCTTTCAAGACACAAAATGCCTGGAGGTCCCTGTACAAGCATTTTTTTAAAGATGACTTGACAATAGTAGTTATATTAGTGACATTGTGTCTAGAGTCATTAGACTTCTCTTATGTTGTACTTGTGGCTGTTTATTTTTTATACACCTTGAGGACTCATCAGGTAAGGAATTAGAAGAAAATAATTTTTCTCTAGTACAGTGTATGGGAGTTCTGCTCATATAGCTTGAGACAGCTTTGCAAAAAAAAATCTCCTTAGTTGGAAAAAAATATATATCCAATAAGAAAAAAGATACATGCATTCAAGATTAGAATGTTGAGATCTTTCTGGAAAGTTTGATCTTCTTGAGCTCCTACTCTTGCTGATTTTAATAATTCTAGGAAGTTGAAGGTCTAGTCAGTGACATGCAGTAAAAAAATAAATACTGCATTTTAAAGTTTTGCCCTTTTTTCCATTCTTTTAATTTTTTTCTTCTCCAAGCAAATCAGAATGGCATTCTGTTTAGAAATAAATTAGCATGTTGAAGAGTAGTTCTTGGAAAAATTCAGTAAATCCAGAGAATTGGTGGTGGTAACTGGGCAGTTGGCCAGTCACCCATATGTTATCTAGACTTACACTGCATGCAGTAATAACACCAGATGGTCCATTTTCCCATCTGTCTAGAGCCACTCAAATTCTTTCCGGAGAGAAACATTTGGGGATTCCCAAGCTCAATATGCCAAAAGACAAAATGAAATGCAAGTGAAAATGGGAAGAATGAAAAGTTCCCATAAGGATGCATTTTTTTAAGTCATCAAAAATTAATGAGAGTTTGCATTGTGATTAAATTGCTAGTATCCATTTGGTTTACCAGTGAATATTGACCCATACTCATTCTATTCACTCTGTGTTCCTCCACTGAATAGTGAGTGTTGATCCCTAGCTTCTCACAGCTTCCGTCAGCAGCACGCACTGTGGATGCTCAGACTGTAGGCTCAGTCATATCTGGCTTCTGGTCTCGATGAACACTTGACCAAGGCTGGTGATGTATTACCTCTTTAATCCTTGTATTTGTTGGGCCCGGTGTGCCCCAAGCTGCAGGCTCCCTACTTTTGAGTTTCCCAGGCACAGAGTAACTTCTGTTCTGTTTTCTAATTTGGAATGCAAGGTTTTTCTTCTTGTTTTTTTTTTTTTTTTTTAAATAAGAGTAGTTTGCCTTTTTTTCAGTTAAACCCTAATGGGCCTTGACTCTAATATTTCACAGCTGTTCAACACTCTGCCTCTCTTTACAGCCTGCTTACCTCAGTCATTAGGGAAGGGATGATGAGGCCATTCTAGACTCCTCTGGTTCCTTTGCAGTGTCGTCTGGCTGGTAGTTCATAAACAGCAGGCTTCTGATGGGCAAATCTGAAGAAGTGCTGACATGGAAGGTCCTCCTAAGGTTGCCAATCGATGAAGGAACAGCGTTTTCATGGTTCCCCCTAAGTATATAAATCATATAGGGCAGTATACAGGACTGGAGATTTTCCTTATTGTGCACACAGTGCTTCATGTCCCTGTTTAAGGATACATTCTTGAATTTTACCCCCAGACTTCTACATTGTTCTCTGGATTCTCTGATTTGGGCTCATTTTTTCTGGAACAGTGCTTCAGGATTTAAAACTACTAGTGGTGACACCCTGTTTGGCATACAGAAAGCCCTGCCTCCTCCTCTTATTCTTATCCTCAAAGGTAGCCTCCTTCATAGGGTCCCTGGTCAGCGACCTGTGGGCATAGACACAATGGTACTGTTCGGGGAAAAAAAAAAAAAAGAACACTGAATGGGGCAAGCTAAATGAAAAAACTATAAAAAGTTAATGGTTGGACTAAACTACAATTAATTTTTTCCAAAGTATTCTAGAGTCTATAATTCTAAGTACAAAACTGTATTCAAGAGGCACCTGGGTGGCTCAGTCGGTTAAGCATCTGACTCTTGATTTCAGCTCAGGTCATGATCTCAGGGTCCTGGGATCGACTCCTGTGTCTGACTCTGCACTCAGCGGAGGGTTGGCTTGAGGATTTTCTCTCTCCTTCTCCTCTGCCCCTCCCCCACTCAAATAAATAAATAAATCTTTAAAAAAATCGTATTAAAATGAATGTTTGGGGGCACCTGGGTAGCTCAGTGGATTAGGCCTCTGCCTTCGGCTCGGGTCGTGGTCTCAGGGTCTTGGGATCGAGCCCTGCATCGGGATCTCTGCTCGGCGGGGAGCCTGCTTCCCCCCCCCCCCCCCGCCTGCCTCTCTGCCTACTTGTGATCTCTCTCTGTCAAATAAATAAAATCTTAGAAAAAAAAAGAATGTTTGAAGATGGGCTCCATGCTGGATGTGGAGCCTGCTTTAAAAAAAAAAAAAAAGAGGAATGGATGAAGGTGGTTTCTGGTGAAGAATTGGAAATTGCACCTGAATTTCGGATGATGAATTCAAACATTGTTAGGTTTAAAAAGAGACCTCATTCAAAGGGATTAACAAAAGCAGAATTTTCAGGGAGAGATGAGGACAGATAGGTTATTGACATTGAATTGTAGGTGGAAATGTTAAAGATTAGTTACAAGTGTATATCCAACCCTGGAGTGCTCCTGGATTTCTGTGAATAACACAAAATATCTAAAATAACAAATGGAAAGTAATTTAAATTTCAGGACTCACTATGCTGTGGTTTAGAGGAAACCAGAGTCAAGACTAGGATGAGAGGCTTCACATGAAATCTAACATTGCCACAGAAAATATGGCCAGATTTAGCAAGTGGCTATTCTCATGTGAATGGAAAGAAATTAAATGTAAAGCTGATTTGAGGGCTTCAGAATTTAGAATGTCTGATTGTAGGTGATCCCTTGAAGATAGAGTGTAGGGAATGTATAGATAGGAGATTCAGAATCTGTTCTCTTTGAATTTTTTCTACTAAATACAATGTACTGTGAGGCGCCTTGATGGCTCAGTTGGTTGAGCATCTGGCTGTTGTTTTCGGCTCAGGTCATGATCTCAGGGTCATGAGATCAAGCCCTGAATCAGCTCTAGGCACAGCGGGGGTTGGTGGGGGGTCTGCTTGAGATCCTCTCCCTCTCTTCCCACTCGGGCTCACTCTCTCTCTGAAATAAATAAAATCTCTAAAAAACTGCATGCACTGTATCCTCTCTGTGGCAGTTATTACTGAGTATTTTAAAGCCTACATTCTACTAATGGTAGCTCTCCTTGCATAGCTCTTACTATTTTTCTTATAAGAACCTTTGGATAAATGAGATGTTAGGCTCCCAGGAGGAGAGAAAAGCCTCCCTCAAATGGTCAAATTGAACATAATAAGGGAACAGTTTTCATAGGCTTGGACACGTCTAGTGAACCAACAAACAATCGTGAAGTCCCTAAATTCTAATCTCAGTTGAGAGATATTACCACTTGGCCTGAGGTGGCATAGAGAGGAAATGGTATTAGAAATATCTGATAAGACCTCACCATGTAGACTAGAGGTGGCTGGAAAAGATCTGTGGCCTTAGAGAGATGCAGCTGCTGCCAAAACCCTGATAAGGTTAGGGAAGGAACTGGGTATGGAAAAGAAAATAAATATTCTATCTTCCCTTCCTTTGGTCTCAGGCTGGTTCCCCCCACTGGTCAAAATCAATACAGGACATTGGAGCTCTAAAGACACAGTCCATAGAGGTCAGCCTCTCAGGACACAGAGCAGGGCCAAAAGGTAGAAGGATTGGAGTCCATGCATCTTTTTTAAGATTTTATTTATTTGACAGAGACACAGCAAGAGAGGGAATACAAGCAGGGGGACTGGGAGTAGGAGAGGGAGAAGCAGGCACTTGCTGAGCAGGGAGCCTGATATGAGGCTCGAACCCAGGTCCCTGGGATCATGGCCTGAGCTGAAGGCAGACGCTTAACTACTGAGCCACCCAGGTGCCCCTTCATGCATTTTTTTTTTAAACAATCTTGACTTACCTCATACTATTCACACTACTACTTTTATATTTCAATAAATATTTGTTAACTGATTAAAATCCATCTCTCTGGCTCTATTCCCATCACTATTATAGTAAGAGCACTGTTTCAGGTTCTTACTACTTTTTCATTGGGACAGTCATCTAACTTACCTCATTAACTGCCTCTGGCCCAGTTCTTATCATGCCCCTCCCCTACTGTGAGTGTGTCCTCATTAGCTACTCTCTAATGGCCCAAATCATGTAGACTCTCTATAAACTGTATGTTATATCTTTGTATCTAGAGACCATGTGTCTAGAGATAACATTTTGTTGAATAGAACTAATTTATTCATATTGTAATCCTTTAGTGAGGGAGCCATGTTTTCTGCAGGAAAGAGATTTCTCATAAACAATGTCCTGTAGGTTTCCAGTGGTGTAAAATCATTTGGATCACTTCTCCTCCAAGCTTGGTTCCGTGGGAAGTATATTCTGTTAGAACTACTCATTCATTTACCCCCATTTGCTCAATTATTCAATAAAGATTCATCCTATAGTATTTGTCAGATATTGTTAGGTACTATGGATATAAAATGCATATCGATGGTTTATCCTGTAGCAAGAGTTAGAGCTGAGTGAATCAACAACTGCAGCATAGGGTCCTACTATGTGCTAAGAAAGGCTTATGCTCAGGGCGAACACTAGTGCATGAAAACAGCTGTTCCACTTGAGGAAGGGAAAGCATAGAGATGTAAAGATGCCCAAGCTCATATTTATAAAATAAGTACACTGAAAATCAGCTGCAGGAGAAAAACTGGGATAATGTAAAGGATTCAGGATGAAAGAGCATGCCACAATGAGGAATCACAGGTGGTTCAGTATGGATGCAGAGAGCAAAGGCCATATATGACAAGCCCACAGCTACTGTAATACTCAGTGATAAAAACCTGAAAGCTTTTCCTCCAAGATTGGGAACAAAACCAGGGATGTTTATTCTTGCTACTTTTATTTGACATTATACTAGAAGTCTTAGGCAGAGAAACTAGACAAGAAAAAGAAATGAAACCTATCCAAATCAGAAATGAAGAAGAAAAATCATGTCTTTTTGCAGATGGTCTATATAGAAACTCCAAAGGCTCCACCGAAAAACTATGAGAATTAATAAATGAATTCAGTAATGTTGTAGGATACAAAATCTATATAAAAAATAGTTTTGTTTCTATACACTAATTGTGACCTATTAGAGAAATGAAGGAAAAGAATCCTGTTTACAACATATTTGGGAATTAACATAATCACATTAATAAAAGGATAAGAACCATATGTTCATTTCAATAGATGCAGAAAAAGCATTTGTAAAGTACAACAGCCATTCATGATAAAAACCCTCAACAAAGTAGGTTTAGAGGGAACATACGTCAACATAATAAAGGCCATGTATGAAAAACCGACAGCTAATATCATCCTCAGTGAGAATCAACTGAGAGCTTTTTGTCTAAGGTCAGGAACAAGACAGGGATGTCCACTCTTACTGCTGTTACTCATAGTACTGGAAGTCCCAGCCGCAGCAGTCCGACAACAGAAAGGAAAGGCAATCACTTTGGCAAGGAAGAAGTCAAACTTCCATGATTTGTAGATGACATGATACTGTATACAGAAAACCACCAAAACTCCACCAAAAACCTGCTAGAACAGGTAAACAAATATAGTAAAGTCACAGGATACAAAATTCATAAATGACATTTCTGCACATTAATAATGAAGCAGCAGAAAGAGAGATTTAAAGAAACAATCCCATTTGCAATTGCACCCAAAACAATAAGATACCTAGGACTAAACCTAACCAAAGTGTTGTACTCTTAAAACTGTAAAATAATGATGAAAATGTATATATTCCTCTGCTCAGCAAAGGAAATCATTAACAAAGTCAAAATGCAGACTTACAGAATGAGAGAAAATATTTGCAAGTCATATATCTGATAAAGGGTTAATATCCAAAGCATGTACTCATACAATGCAAAAATTTATCCAATCAAAAATGGACAGAGGAACGGAAAAACATTTTTCTAAAGGAAAATTACAAATGGCCAATAGGTACATGAAAGGATGCTCAATATCACCTTTGATATTACCTGTTAGCATCATTAATCACTAAAGAAATGCAGATCAAAACCATAAATGATGTTACCTCACCCTTGTTAGAATGGTTATCATTGAAAAGACAAGAGTTAACAAGTATTGGTGAGGATGTGGGGAAGAGGGAGCCCTTGTACACATTGGTGAGGATGTTTATTTGGATGCCACTATGGAAAACGGTATGGGGGTTTTTCAAAAACTTAAAAATACACCTACCATATGATCCAGCAATCCCAGTTCTGAAGATAAATCCAAAGGAAATAAAATCTCTGTTTTGAAGAGGTGTCTGCATTCCCCCTCTTCATTGCAGCATTATTCACAATAGCCAAGATAAGGGAACAACCTAAGTTTCTACCAGTAATGAATGAATAGAGAAGATGTGGTATGTGTATATATGTATATATAAATATATGTATACATACATGTATATACACATACCACATCTTCTTCATTCACGCATGAATACATACAGGGAAATATTATTCTGCCCTGTGAAAGAAGGAAACCCTGCCTTTGGCAACATGGACGGACCTCGAGTGCATTATGCTAACTGAGATAAGTAAGACAAAGACAAATACTGTACAATACTGCTTTTATGTGGAATTAAAAGGGGACAGACTAACATAAACAGAAACTACAATGGTAGTTACAAGGGTCTGGGGGATGGAAGAAATGGAGAGCTCTAGGTCAAGGAGAACAAACTTCCAGTTAAAAGATGAAGTTTGGGGGTTATAATGTACAGCATGGTGGTTATAGTTAACAATATTATATATGGAGGCTTGCTAGGAGAGAATATCTTAAATGATCTCATAACAGAAAAAGAAATGGTAATTGTGTGACCTAGAGATTTTAGCTAACACTGTAGTGGTAGTCTTTACAATATAGAAATGTATCAAATCAACACATTGTACACTTTAAACTTATACAAAGTTATATGTCAATTATATCTCAATAAAGCTGAGAAAAATTAATGCAAATAAAAAATTAAGTTCCTCGGTCACACTAATTACACACATATGCACAGAAATCTGGTTATAAGGCAAGATGCTCAAATAAGCACAAAGAAATACAAAATTAAAATACGGAAAACGAATACAAGTAGTTGATGTTTGGTAAAATCCAGGTTTGCTTAGGGATGTATAGGCAAGACAAGATTTTGAATCAAGCAGATGGTGTCAGGGCTTCGTATTGAGAGGGTTCATTGGTGAAAGGATGTAGAAAAATCATAGACTGTCAAAATTTGTCCATATAGTGGCAGGGGTAGATTACCCAACTTACCCTTCTGATTGGTTTTAAAGCAGCTTCCGGATACTAGCCTTAAGTTTTGTATCACTCACATCCATGAGTCACTTGTCCAGGACATACACATAAGTGAGGACACACACACGTGTATGTGCATTTAAGGCAGCTTTGAGTGGTTAAACAGCTCTGGAGCCATGTCCCCTGGGTACACACCCTGGCTAAATCTTTAACTATGTGATCTTAGCCATATTGCCTAATTTTTCAAGGCCTCTGTTTCCCCACTTGTAAAATAGAGATAATCATATACCTACACATGGGATTTAGTGAAGAGTAAATTAGTTGATACATACAATATTTAAAGCTGGCCTGGCACAAAGAAAACACTTGGCCTGGCACAAAGAAAACACTTAGCCAGCTATTATCATCATCATTAGTTCTATAATTAAAAGATTAAAATGTGTAAAAATATGAACATTGCTTAGCTATGGATAGTGGAGCTATATAATGGGGTTATAGTTTCATCCTTTAAATCTGTTTTTACTCTTACAGCTTATTGAAGCTCCTTAATAATATTGTTGAGGTAATCATGAAATGTCAGTGTTATTTTTTTTTAATCTACTAACCATTCTGAGGAGAAACTCATTAAATGATGAGCCCTTCTTGGACCCAAACACAGTTGGGTCCTACAAGATTGAAACACCTACAAGATTCTGTATGATCATTTTAAAGTATTTAATATTTGAATAATTTCCACATTGTAGAATATGTAGAATGGCACAAAGAAAATGGCAAAAATCACAAAATCCAAAGATAGACACCACGACAATTTTGTGGTCATGTAATTGGAGGAGGCTCCTGAGGGCCACGTGCACCTGGGTTAAGTGTGGTGCTGACTACATGGGAGCAATGCTGCCACCTCAGGACTTTTCCGGCAACATCTTCCAGAAATCTATGAGGCAAGAGTTTACCAGCAACTCTCTGATAGACTCTCCAGGCCAACATGGGAAATTATTTCATGCTGCCCATCTCTCAGACTTGTTTTCCAGTCACCTTTTCCTAATTACATTTTCCTTTCCTCCCTCCCCTTGCTCCCTCCCTTCTTTCCTCCCTTTTCCTCCCAATCAAGGCTAAAAAACATAAGTAATTATTAAGTCATTGAACCTTCCCTTCTTGGCATTATTTAAATTTGGGAAGTTCCTGTAACACAGCATATACAGGGGTGTGTGTGTGTGTGAATTCATCTCAGAGAGTTTTAGGGGGAAACCACTGGTTTTGGTCAGAAAGACTAGGGAAAGAGTTCCGAAGATTAATGCTGCTCAAGTACAGATTTCTTAGTTCTGATACTTTGAAAAAAATCATCCTCCATTGTGGCAAATTAAAATCCTACCCTCAAAGTGTTGGAATATAAAAGACCTTAGAGAAATAAAATACTTTCTTAAAATTGGGATAAGAGGTTAAGTTGTTACATGTAAGTTCAGAGAATGTACTATACATACTGTATACTTACATATATTACACATATTTACTTAATATGTATAGTACGTGTACTAATATGCTATACTTCTAATGAACCTCTGGAGAGTGTCCTGTTTGCTCTGAAACCAGAGTCATAGCTTCTCTCTACCAACAGTAAAATGTGTGTAATAAGAATTTACAAAGAAGAAGAAGGGAAAATGCATTAGTACTCTGCTGCTTCAAAAGGAAGAAAAGACATTTGATCAGATGATTGATTCTCCTCTGTCATGAAAAGCTTTCTTATAGAATAAAAAAAAAAGAATCTCACTATGTTTCTAACGGTAAAATGGCCGATTCTCATTTCCTGCCTAATGAATTATTTACATACTCCACCCAAGGCCATTTATACTCAATCTGCTGTTAGGCAATGCTCCAGAAGACAGTGCCCTCATTTGTAAGAGAATCTCCTCTGAATTCAGCATATTCTCTTTATTTAGTCTGTGAAAATGTTGGTGTGCTCAGCCTCAGACACAAAGGTGTTCTAACATCACAGAGAAACAGGGCTAGCGAATTTTCCATTGACCAATGGAAATAAACAAAATAGAGAATTCAGGGCCAAGTAGGAAGGAGCCATTGTTACTCTAAGGCATGGCCCAGCCCCTTATCCAGAAAGATCTATCCTTGAGTCCTGTTGCCATTTCCCGACTCTCCCCCACATTCCTACGCTGATCAGCTCATCCAGGTGCAAACACTTCTTCCCTAGTGCATGCTCAGGACAATTTGCAGGAGGTGGCAGCCTTTAAACAGAGGGTGGTGCTTTAAATATCTTAGGAAACATTCCCAGTGAGAGATTGGTTATTATTTTTAGGCTTCCTTCTTTCCAAAGGTATGTATTGACAGTACCTAGCTCATTCATATATAGAGTAGCAAGTGTTCCCCTCACAGCAAAGCCCTGTTCCTGCTCCACATGGCACGTAGGAAGAAAAATATATTTTGGGGGCCCTGCAACTCCTCCAGTGCTCTGCTTTTTATTATGGAGATAGACTGGGAGCCTTGCCATTAGTAGTGGTGGCTCCTGGTTTTTGGCCAGAGGTCTCAGCACAACAAGGGTATTTAAATAGAAGTGAAATGGAGACTAGCTGATTTTCAGGTTGCTCAAGAAGCATTGTTTTTAATTTCATGTCACTGGCAGAGTAAATTTCCCCATTAACACATCAGCTGGAGTTATCATTTGTGATGACTTTCCTGATTTTATAGCAACATGTCACATCCGTTATCAATCTGATACTAGCTTTGAAATAAAATGCATCTTTATGTAGAGCATAGATGTGATGATGAAAGTTGCAGAGAAGTGGGCAACAGCATGCAGGCTTAGGTGGATTAGCACATTGTAACAAGGACTTCTAGGTGTGAGTCATTAAAATTTGTTACAAATCATTCCTCTCCAGTGGTAAAGTTGGCCACATTTTAATGTGACTTGGAATGGCTGCGGTCTCCTGAAGAATTCATCTGAGAAGTTAACATTTTGTTGTTAAAAAAAAATCTTTAAATTATTAATCCAGTGGCTTTAGATCACTGAATATTCTCTGAATTTTAATTATGCAAGTGCCATGACTACAGCTATAAAGTTTTGCTTTTTATTATCAATAAATTGAAGTTACAAAATTCTTATTTTGGAGCTGCATGGAATTTAAAAGATACCCTTAGAGGTAAATTATTTTTTTTCTTATTTTTAAGTTGTCATGCAGTACAATTGTTCATCTTTGTCATATGGTTCTAGGACTCTTACCACATGTGTAGATTCATAAAACTCCCATCATAGTCAGAATCAAAAACACTCATATTACCACAGAAAACTCCTTCATGCAGCCAGGTAGAGTCAAACGCTCCTCTACCCAAACCCCTGGCAACCAGTGATCTGTTCCCCATCCTTGTAGCTTTGCCTTTTTCTGAATGCCATATGTGATATATATATATATAGTCAGTTATACATTGTATAACATTGTATTATTATATATTACATATTATATATAATATGTACTATAAATTTGATTCTATAAAAAGTTATATATTGTATGATTATATATTTTATATATTGTATAATGATATATACATATATAACCTTTTAATAATATATAGTATATAGTAACATAAAATATATAATCAGTATCTATATATAGAGAATCATACAATATACAACCTTTTGAGACTGGTTTTGTTGTCTCAGCACTTACCCAAGTTGTGTGCATCAGTAGTTCTTCCATTTTACTGCTGAGTAGTAACTTATATGGATGGATATACCAAACTTTATTCAGGCTCCTATTGATGGGCATTTGAATTGTTCTCTCCTTTTTTTTTTTTTTTTTTTTGGCAATAATAAGTGAAGCCGCTGCAGTAGACAGACTAACGCCATGACTGCTGATGATTTGCACCCTCATATAATCCACAGACCTTGAGTGTGAGAGAAGTTTATGAATATGATGAGATGT
This sequence comes from Taxidea taxus jeffersonii, assembly GCA_003697995.1. Classification (NCBI taxonomy): domain Eukaryota; kingdom Metazoa; phylum Chordata; class Mammalia; order Carnivora; family Mustelidae; genus Taxidea; species Taxidea taxus. The sequence goes on along the minus strand of ML099503.1, from coordinate 70,487 downwards.
CGATTCTGTGATCAGGTTATCGTATATGGCACAGCTTACTCTAAGAAAAGGAGATTATTCTTAGTGGATGTACTAGTCTGCTCAGGCTTCTGTTAACAGAATACCACTGAACAGGTAGTTTAACATCAGAAATTGAAAGTTCTGGAGGCTAGAAATCCAAGATCAGCGTGTGTCTGGGGTTGCTTTTTATTGGGGCATCTCTTCTTGCTTGCACACCTTGCTGCGGTTTCCACATGTCCTCTGAGTTACACTCTTCTGTTGGCTCTTCCTCTTCTTATAAGGGTACCAATTCTATTGGATTAAGGCTCTGCTCTTATGAATCATTTAACTGTAATTGCCTCTTTAAAGGCCTTTTCTGCAAATAAGTCACATTAGGAGTTAGAGCTTCAACATATGAACTGGGGGGCACAATTCAGTTCATAAATAGGTCTGACCTAATCAATTGATCCCTTTAAAAGGAATGGGGCTCTTCCTGGTAAGCAAGATTCAAAAAGTGAGAGGGATTTAATGTAAGGGAGATTCTCCATTGTTGTCTTTGAAGATGGAGGGGGGACACTGGCAAGGAATGTAGGCAGGCTCTAGGAGCTGAGAATGGCCACCAGCCAGCAAAGAAACGGAGACTCAGTCTTAAACTGCAAGAAACTGAATTATACCACAATCTGATAAACTGAGAAGATTATCCTGTGCCCTAGATAAGAACACAGCCTGACCAGCATCTTGATTTTAGAGTCATGTGATTATGAGCAGGGAGCCCAGCCATACAACACCTGGACTTCCGGACCAGCAGACCATGAGCTAATAAATAGATGGCATTTTAAGCTGTTAAGCTTGCAGTAACTTATTATACATAAATTAAAAATTAATATATTTTGGTACCTGGAAATGATTTAGAGGTCTGTGCTTTTGCCAGTCATACTTTGCCTTCATTATTGTACCTTTATATCATAAATTGGGAGTCCTCTAGCTATGTTCTTAATTTTCAGAATTGTTTTGTCTACCCTAGTTCTTTTGCCTTGTCCTTTAAATTTCAGAATCAGTTTTTGGTATTCTTTTTGTAAGAGAAACTTACTGATATTTTTATTGGGATTGCATTAAATCTCTAGATTGTGTTAGAACAAGGACATTTTAACTATATTAACTCTTCCAGTCCATGAAGATGGATTGTTTCTCTATTTGTATCTCCTTTTGTTTCGTTCATCAGTATTTTGCAGTTTTCACATAGAGATCCTATGTATATTTTGTTAGATTTATACTCAAGGAATTCATGTTTTGCTGCTGCTACCCATTTCTTAATGTAAAAATGAAATTGTTTTATTGCCAGTGTGTAAGAAAGAAATTGACTATTGTACACCGACCTTGTTTCTGAGAACTTGCTAAGTTTGCTTATAGTTCCAAAGTTGTGTTGTTTCATTTTTAATGTTTTATATGTAAACAGTCATGTCAGTTGCAAAAAGATGTTTTTATTTTTTTCCAAACAGTATAGTTTTGTTTCTTTTGCTTGCCTAATTGAAATAGCTACAGTTTATGGAACAATGTTGAATAGGAGTAGTGAGATAGGATATCCATGTCTTGTTTCTAATGTTAATTTCTTAATCCATGGATTCCAAATTAAGCCAGCAATATTCTTGAGGAGTCCGTTCTTCTTGGCTGGTTAGCAAATATTCCTCATCGCCTCCCTTTTTTTTTTTTCATACACTAAATGACCATATATGACTTGGTCTGCTTCTGTGTTCTCTATTCTATTCTATTGGTGTACTTTCTATCCATGCACCAATTCCACACATTCTTAATCATCATAGCTTTGTAATAAGTCTCAATATCTAATCAGGCAATTTCTGCACCTTGTTTGGACTTCCCTTACATTTTTTTCCATATGAATTTTAGTTGATTTATATATGTGGATGTGCCCAGGTTGGCACCAAGATCCACTGCTTTCGGCTGGCTTCCCTGCATCTGTGCCTGGGAACAGTGCAGCACGTTGGTGCCACCTGTTCTTTTTGCAACCTTGGAGATCCTCAGACCACACTGCCAACTCCGCACCTCCTACGTTCCAAAAGGTGGTCACTTTTCTGCTTGTAGACTTGATATTTTTGTTCTCTCAGTCCTCTGATTGATTTCTTGGGGTTGAGAATGATTTGATAACTATCTAGCTGTATTCTAGGGACAAGACAAGCTTCGGGGCCCCCTACTCCTCTGCCATCCTAACTCCTTCCCCCCCAACCATGTAAATTTTATTTACTTTTTATTTTTTTTTATTTGACAGAGACAGTGAGAGAGGGAATATAAGCAGGGGGAATGCAAGAGGGAGAAGTAGGCTTTCTGCCTGCTGAGCCACCCAGGTGCCTCTCCATATAAATTTTAAAATCAACTTCTCCTATTCTGCAAAAATGCTTTTGGAATTTTGACTGTGATTCCCTTGGCTCTATAAAGCAATTTTGGTAGAATTGGTATATTGGCAATATTGAATTTTTAATAAACAAAAATGCATATCTATTCATTTATTGGTTTTCTTAAATTTCTTACCTTCAGGCTTTATTTGTGACGGCGAGCCACTGTGTAGAGCATCCTCACTTCAAATGAAAATCTTTCAAAATATCACTGTTCAGCAGATTAAAGAATTTCCTTTCTACTCCTAGGTTGCTAAAAGAAAGTTTTTCTTTTATTTTAATTTTATCATGTAAAAGAACAATTAACATGAGATCTATCCCTTAAGAATCATTTAAGTATCAAGTATTTTCCCCTGCATATATATTAAATTTTATCAAATGCTTTCCTTTATTAAAATGACACTATGTATTTTCCATCTTATGGTACTCTAGTAATTTACATCAGCTGACTTTCTAATAGTAAATTCACTTGCTCCATGTGTATTCTTGTTATATATTGCAGATTAAGAAGAGTATTGCCATGTCTATTTTTGCATGTATGTTCATCATTGAGACTGACCTATAAGTTGGCCTTCTTGTACTTTTCTCCTCGGGTTTCTGTATCGGGGGTCTGGTAGCCCGATACTCAGTTTGGAAGTGTTCCTTTTTACTGTCCTCTGGAGAAGTGTGTGTTAACTTAGGGTCCTTCCTTCCTGAATATATGAGAGCATTAGAAGCCATCTTCTGCTCATCCTCTAGGAAGCAGCTTTCCTTGCAGTTCCTGAGGACAGGTACGGTAGGAGCAGTTTTAACCCCAGTTTTCACTCAGTCTAAAGGTGTAGCCCTTGTGCTACCAGATTTGGGAGGGGGAAGATTCTTGTTAGTCTGCAGCTTCTGGCAGTCCTGCACTTTGCTCTTTGTATCCTAAACCAAGATTCTGAAAACTCGAAGTCAAATTCAGTAAATGCCCTCAGGGCCAAATTGGCTTCCAGGCTTTGATTAATTATCTTGTTCTGGCCTTCCCTTAAATTTGGCCTGATCATTCTTTGCTATTTTATCAGCTTGGCAATGTTTTTAAAGAGGTTACCTTTTATATTTCACCTGGCAGTTTTGAGTTGTGTTTGGCAAGAGGCACAGCCTGAACACCTGGCCAGCTCTGGTACCAAAATAGCAGATTTGCACTGAGATTTCCATGAACTTTGTTCTGTTTTTTTCTCTCTAGAAGAGGAATTTGGTTTGGATTGAGAAGAATTTCAGTTCACTTCAGTCCCTCTTAAATGTCAGCTATGGTGTTGGAATGTGGATGATACATTTGTGAATAAAATCTTCAAGAAATTTCCATTCCAACAAATGTAACAAATATTAAGGACTAGCAGGAACTTCAGTTCTCTTATATTACTCTTTTTTAGGACTTTGTTTTTGAGAGCAGTTTTAGGTTTATAGTAAAATTGAGAGGAAGGCAAATCGTGCAGAACAACCTGGCCAGCATTTGCTGTTGTTAGTGTTCTGGACTTTGGCCATTTTAATAGGTGTGCAGTGGGATCTCACTGTTATTTTCATTTGTGTTTCACTAATGACACGTGGTAGTATGGAACATTTTTTCATATACTTATTTGTGATCTGTGGATTTTTTTAAAAGATTTTATTTATTTATTCATGAGAGACAGATGGGGGGCAGAGGGAGAAGCAGGCTTCCCACTGAGCAGAGAGCCCAGTGTGGGGCTCAATCCCAGGACTCTGGGACCATGACCTGAGCCGAGGCAGAAGCTTAACCATCTGAGCCACCCAGGCGCCCTGGTCTGGGGATCTCTTTTGCTGAGGTGTCTATTAAGGTTTTTGGCTTATTTTTTAATCAGGTTGTTTGTTTTCTTATTGGTGTCTGTTAAGAGGTCTTTGTATTTAGGGGTAACAGTCTGTTTTTTAAAGATTTTATAAATTTGTCAGAGAGAGCACACACACGTGAGCATACAAGCAGAGGGAGCAGCAGGCAGAGGGAGAAGCAGATTCCCTGCTGAGCAGGGAGCCTGTTGCAGGACTCAGTCCCAGGACTCTGGGATCATGACCGGAGCCGAAGGCAGATGCTTAACCAACTGAACCACCCAGATACCCCGAGGGGTAACAGTCTTTCATCATATGTATCTTTTGCAAATATCTTTTCCCAGTCTGTGGCTTCTCTTCTAATGATCTTGATATTGTCTTTGGCAGAGCAGAAGGGTTTTTTTTTTTCCATTTTAATGAAGTCCAGCTTATCAATTTTTATTATTTTTAAATTTTGACCTCATTTGTACTGTGTGCCTTCATTTCATTCATCATGATTGATCCACTATAGGAAATTCCAATGTCACCTCCTGCTCTTGGGTGCAAGACTCAAACTAAAATCTGAGATCCAAAGTCTACAATCCAAATTTCTGATTCAAAGTGACTAATCTGAATTGCTCTATTGTTATAGAAATAAACAGAGGGATTCCTTATAACCACAGAGAATGCAGGAGGATATAGGGAGAAAATTCACAGCAACATTGTGCTGAACATCAGGAGTGCGAAAGTGTTCAGACTGGTTTGAATCTTGCGTAATGAAGGTTTAGGAAGTGTGAATATTTCTGGGTTAACTCCCTGGTAAAATGTACTCCCAATACTGGTTTATAGGAAGAAAGAGACGTGGGCTGACTATAATATAAATTTCAAGCTCCAAAACTGCAGGGAAAGTCCAAAGAAGTGGGATTTGGGGCAAAGCCAAAAAGTATACCTTGTTAAAAGGGTCTTTCTAAACCTAATAAGCAAAGAGTTTAAAATATAAGTCTGTGTGGAACTTTAGCTGAGTCCCCATAGAATGATGAATTCTTACTGACAACTGGCAGAGCCCATTCCTTTAAAGTTTCTCAAATTTTGTACCTTTAAACAAGCCAGATTTTATAGTTTCCTACTGCTAAAACAAACTAGTCTCTATTGACTTGCAATAATCAGTCTTTCATAAGTTTTGGGGGCAGTGGAATGTTTATCTTTCCATTTCCTTATGATTCACTATTGAGCACATGCAGTAATAAAAATATTAGTCTCTAAAGATCTATTAACATATCATTTATTTTTGGCAGCTGTTTCTACAAAGCACTTTCAAAAGCTGATTAAGAAGTAGTTATATATACTTAGGGGGTGTTTTTCTGGCTTTGAGCAAATAAAAATGTCTATCTGTAAAGTTTAAAAGGATTTTTCATGTATATCGTCTTTATATTCAGCAAGGATTGGAAGCACACACACACATATATCCATTTTATCCAGCTACCTAAAGTGACTATCTTAGTATTTTTAAACGGGATGTCATTTTGAAAGTCTGGCTCACACTTGAGAAAATAAAAATCTGAAATTCGTGGAAACATAGTTCAAGTGGCCCACTTAACATCTGGAAACTTCGTACATATGAAGAAAGGGGACACGTTCTTTGCTCAAAGCAGCTTTGGGCTTCATCACTTATGAGGTGAAGGTAAATTGACCTAAGAGCAGATGGAGGTCCAAGTACTGGAGATCTAAGGACCAAATACTAGGAAAAAGTGAAGGAACATTTCTCTCTCTCTCTTTTAAAGATTTTATTTATTTATTTAACAGAGAATGTGCCCACGTGAGAGAACATGGGCAGGGGGAGTGGCAGAGGGAGAAGCAGACTCCCTGCTGAGCAGGGAACCTGATGTGGGACTCAGTCCCAGGATCCCAGGAGCAGAAGGCAGATGCTTAACTGACTGAGCCACCCAGGCACCCCAGAACATTCTCTTTATAGGACTCCTAAAATAGCACATTTTCTCTAAGCCAATAAAAGAATGTAAACTAGGATTGATTAAAGCCCACTTCCTGAGCTTTATCCTGTGTTAGGCAAATTTTCTACATTAGTTCTAACCTTTAACACAACCAGGAAAAATAGGCATTATCTTTGCTCCCATTTTACAGAGAAACTGAGTCGTCGACAGGTTGTCTAAAGTTATAGAACTAGTCATGGTAAAACTAGAACCTGAAATTATTTATTTCTGACTCCAAATCTTGAATTATGTCCACTACACTGTCAGCTTAATATTTAATGATGTGATCAAAGAAAATGTGCCTCGTTTCACTTGACATATATTTAAAAGTGCATTGAGTGCAAAAAAGTGCAAACACTGAGAGTGACCCCCTTTTAGTATAGTTTTATATCAACTGTATTACCAGTGATTCTTCCATGATATCTGTGCCTTTCAGTGTTGAAAAAACTATGTGAATTAAGTGCAGTTTAATCTTCTTTCTCACATAAATATTTAAAGTCTTAGATCCTACTTGATGTACCTTTTCCTGAGTTCTTTTCTTGCTCTCTTCTGAATACCCACAGAAATAAATGCCTCAAAATGCTAAAGCAGAGAAGAAATAAAATATTTCCAACTTCATGCTGCAGTCATTTTATCAACAGGCATAGCATATATTTGATCTTTCTCTCTTCAATAGAAAGACAAGAAATGAGATAGAAAAGAACTCAGACAGAAAAGAGTGTAGAAAAGGAAAGCAAAAGATACCAAGACTAAATATAATGGCTTCCCCTTTGGACCTCTGTGCTTACTCATGGATGAGGGAATTTTGGCAGTCCTGGTGGCATGAGTTAACTATTATTTCCAAAATCTTTCAAATGTCATTTTTACCAAGAGGGAGAGATTTTTGGACTAGCGATTGTAAACAGACTTGATGACATAAGAGAATAGACTTGATTAAGTGTGATAATGTATGTGAACATTCATGTTATCCAGTAAGGACCTAATTAATAAATGTTCCTATTTCTTTCTTTCCTTCTTTATTTTTAAAATTGTATTTTCTCTAGAAGTTCTGATCTTTTACAGAAAGCTCCATCTGGGGTGTTAGATAAATTTGTTCTCATATCCTGATTCTACCTCCCCATGGCTATATGATACAGGGCAAGATACTGTCTAAGCCTCAGTTTCTTCATCTGAAAAATGGATTCACAGGGTTATTAGGAGGCCTACATATGACACTATATTTAGGAACAATACATACCAAAATGTCTGTGAGGGGATTATAATTATTCAGTGGGACACCTGTCAATAGGAAAATAGATTTCCATTAATTTACGTGCTAACTTACATTAAGCAGTTTATATAGGTCTCCATGAGGTTGCAGGAAGGATTCAGGATCTCATGAGAGACTGAACAAGCCAGGACTACCCAGCTAAGCCACTCTCAAATTCCTGACCCACAGACACTGTGAGATAATAAATGTTTGTTGCTTTAAGTCACTTGATTTGGGGTAATTTGTTATACAGCAGTAAATAACTAACACAAATCTTTTAAAGGCTCTAAGTAATGTTTCTGAATGTAATTGACTGCAGTTTGTGGATATGTTAAAGTTATCAGTGAAAGAGTGAAAGGACAAGATAATTAAATGATGGAGGTGTGAGGAATGGAATGATAATTTGAGAATATAGACAAGACCATTTTCAAAGATCTAGATTAAATCTCTTGCTGTTGTTTATGTGTTGTATTTCGGTAGTCAAAGACAGCTAGGAACATACCTGTAGTCAAAGTCAGGTTTATTTAGGAGGCTGCAGCAAATGAGAACTTACCCACATGGAATATCAGTAATGGGGATTTTAGAGGGGCTGTTTATCGGTCTGGGCTTGTGCTTCATATTCCTGAGGGAGATTATGGACACTTGTCCTGGGTTGGATCTTGTCAAGAAGGAGCAGTTGAGCAATTAGATTCTCATCTATCTTCTCATTCACCAGGTATGATAATAATGCTGGCCTGGGAACATCATTGATAAGAAAGCAAAAATAACTAAAAAAAGGGGGGTCATTAATCCTATTTTCAGCTATAATGTGGCCTTGTGATAAATATTGTTCGCATGACCTTGTCCATGTCTCACTGGAAACTGCTTTACCAGGAGTGCTGATGAAGAGCCAACATAGGTCCCCTGGGTCGGTGCACACTTTTACCTGACTTCTGATCAGTTGACAAATAATTGAAATAGTAAAGCAGGACAAGACCTTAGAAGTTGTTATTTTATGAATGGGGAGGCTGGAGTATAGGGGAAAGGTGATTAGCTCAGGATCACCAAGGTAGTTTGTGCCAGAGGGAGCATTAGAACCGAGGTCTCTGACAGTTAGCCCAGGACCACATCACATGAAACCAGGACCCTTTACAGGAAACCATTCCACCCTTATACTCAAAGTGATTGGAGCATCAGGACCAGGTGTGAAGTGTTTGCAGATGATTTGTTACTGATCTGAAGTGGTGCTCCATACCCATTTACACACTGTAAAACGGAGAAACGTATGGTTAGAATGATCTCTTCAGTCCCCTCTCTCATCCCTACCACTGTAGAAATTTATTATGAGCTCATTCTGTAGACATGTGCATTTGACTGTTCTACAGATGTAATAATATAGTAGTACAGAATTGTTTTGCAATTTTCTTTCCCCCTAATTAATGATACTTCTTAGAGATTGTTCTCTATCAGTATGCATGAAGTCTAGAAACACAGATGGCATTATTTTATTTATTTACAGAGTAAAGGTGTCCTTGATTATAGTCTATATGCCTTTCTACATCTCCAGGTTTGATGTACACTCTCTAAATAGATATACTTTTTCCCCTTATATTAAAAAAAGCTACCTAACCATTTAACTAAAACACATGTATTTTCATTCAGAAATTATTTTAAGTAGTGAAGGTATGGCCATACAAAATCAATGTGCTCGGTATTGTTTTTGAGAATTTGTAGGCTATTTTTCCCCATGGGTCATGAGAAATATGAGAGAAAAAAAATGTAGTTTGGATACTGCTTGTCTTTGTCTGTTTGGGCAGCTATCACAAAATACCACACACTGGGTAGCTTATAAGCAACAGTTCATTTCTCACAGTTCCAAAGTCTGGGAAGTATAATATCAGGGTGCCAGCATGGCTGGGTCAGGGCCCTCTCCAGGCTACAGGTTTCAGGTTGTATCCTCACCTGGTGAAATGGGCGAGGGACCTTGGTGAGGTCTCTTTTGTAAGCACTAATCCCATTCACAAGGGTTCTACCCTCATGGCCTAATTAGCTCTCAAAGGCCCCACCTCCTAATACCATCCTGTGGGACATTAGGATTTCAACATAGGAAGCAAGAGTCAGACCACAGCACAGACTACATTACGTCTATCTGCCTTGTGTAAACTTAACTCTGCATTTCCAGTTCCGGATCTTCAAGGTATAGTTTGCAAAATCCCGCTGATGATAAAGAAGTATGATGATAAAATATCAAGTAGCACATTGAGAAGGATACATAAAACATGATAGCCTAGTCTTAATTTCCAAAAGCTTTAATGTTCCGATATTGAACACAGGACCAGTGAGGGATTTTCCATTTGTCCCTTAAAAGCTTGTTATGTCATTGCTGTGCCGGGTTTGAGTGAAGCAGTTTCTTAACCTGATCCATCCTACCATGGAATCATTTCACAGCCCTCCAGGCCTATTTTATTTTATTTACATTCCTTTTCTGAACCTGGAAACAAGAGTAAAGCCTGCATAACCAAGTGCCTGTCTTTGGAATCCAGCTTTTTGTCTTTATCTTATTTTTGTTGTTATTAATCCAAAACAGTTTATCCTTCCATATGTTTCTCTATTTCATCCAGGATGATGGTTTCATAGAAAGAAATTCTGTATATGGTTTTGTGGAATTAATTCCCTTATGGAATTGGTTTTTTTTTTAAAAGATTTTATTTATTTATTTGACAGACAGAGATCACAAGTAGGCAGAAAGGCAGGCAGAGAGAGATGAAGGCTGCGCAGAGAGCCCGATGCGGGACTCCATCTCAGGACCCTGGGATCATGACCTGAGCCGAAGGCAGAGGCTTTAACCCACTGAGCCACCCAGGTGCCCTCCCTTCTGGAATTCTAATACTTCTTCATTTGCACACATATTTGGCTCTACGTTCTGCTTCATTATAAAGCAATTAAACTTTAAAATGGATAAAATACAGAAGTAGGTAGTATAGTATTACTTCATTTAATTCCGGCTATTCTAATGGCACCTTAATGTGGGCAGTTCACAGTGATCACAATATGTGTTAAGTTAAAAAAAAAAAAGTAGGAAGTTTTTGGTAAATATAACAAATGAACTTCTAATTACAGTTACTTTTAATGTGTTCACTGGTCTATAAAACTGTAACATGGCAACCGTGATTGGAAACCTGCTCTATTAAGAACAGTAAATTAAGAGTATTAAATTAGTTTCTCTTGGTTACCAAGATTAAGATAAAAAGTCAAAAGTGCATACTGTTCATATATAGTTTTTTAATTAAACTGTCTACGATCATTGTATGTCATAAAATGGCACGTGACAGGCTTTAATTTGCCCATGCCACTTTACGTAAAAGAAATCACCATTGTATTTGCTTTCGCTAGGTAATCTCTATTCTCCGTTCCTCATTTTTTTTTAAAGATTTTATTTATCTATTTGACAGAGGCAGAGATCACAAGTAGGCAGTGAGGCAGGCAAAGAGAGAGGGGGAAGCAGGCTCCCCGCTGAGCAGAGAGCCCGATGTGGGGCTTGATCCCAGGACCCTGAGATCATGACCCAAGCCGAAGGCAGAGGCTTAACCCACTGAGCCACCCAGGCGCCCCTCCGTTCCTCATTTTTTAAGGAGTATGTTCTAGAGTTGCAAGCAGGTCACTGAATGTTTGGTTTTAAAGGCAATGTGTCCATGCAGAAGTAGTTTTACCCTAAATGACCATCAGTCGCTCATAAACAGACCAGTAACTAACTGGAGGGCACCAAGCGATCTGACTGGGTTCAGTCATTTCTCATAGAAGTAAAATGCATAGATTACATTGAAATCATGATCTGACATACTGTAGACGAAGATAGGGTTAATAGCTGAATTTTAGAGACACACCCAAGCTTCTATCAGGGTTTCTCAATCTCAGCACCGTGGATACTCAGGGCCAGGTCATTTTTTTTTGTCATAGGGGGCTGTAAGGTTTCAAGATTTTATCACATGTCTTCTGGGGGACATAACCACCTCCTTTTGAGGTCCACTAGCCTGTCGAATATCAGATCCCATCCTTTCATTTAGCAAAAGAGAAAACTGAAAGCCGAGTAGATACAATTACTTAGCAGAGATCACTAAAGAATTATGTAGATATCCTATTCTATTAATATTCTAACTGAATAATAATTTAACATTATCACTTCCAGTTCCAATTTCACAATATAGTTTATAAAACTCATATAATAAGCATATTCTCTTAATTCGTAGTTTACTATCTAAACCATGAATCTGAAGTAAACACATCTCACAGTGTGGGATTCTTAGGTCACGTTCTCCCAGATAAACCAAGGTTGCAGATGCAAGTATTTTATTAAGGATTTGCTTCCAGGAGAAACTGTTAAGGAAGTGAAGGAGGCATGACAGAAAAGGGGAAGAAGCCAAGTAAGTATATCATTTCAGGTGAGATCTCAGATTTAACTTAATCCTACAGGGAGCTCTGAAGCATAAAGAACACCTCATAAGTGTTTTGGCTTTAAAAAAAAAAAAAAGGAGCTGGGACACCTGGGTGGCTCAGTTGGTTAAGCAGCTGCCTTCGGCTCAGGTCATGATCCCAGCATCCTGGGATGGAGTCCCGCATCGGGCTTCTTGCTCGGCGGGGAGCCTGCTTCTCCCTCTGCCTCTGCCTGCCTCTCTGTCTGCCTGTGCTTGCTCTCGCTCGCTCGCTCTCTCTCTCTGACAAATAAATAAATAAAATCTTTAAAAAAAAAAAAAGTAGCTGTTCTGTCGTTAGCTGTGGACCATTCTGGGATTGGATGAGGGAATGTAAAATTCCTTTTCCAATTCCAATTCTCTGCACTGGGAAGGAAGCCTTGGATTATCTGGGGTTTTAGAGGAAGGAATATAAAATTGGAAGGAATGTAAAATTGCTAGACATTTCTGACTCTATGTGATCCAGCCAATTCCAATGCCAAAGGATTATCCTTCGAGGGTTAAATGTGTGAACACCTCAGCAGCAAAGCACACAGAAACCTGGCAAGGGACACACACAGTTGGTAAGAGATGCCTAAGGATATATGGGCAGGACACTAGTCGAGTCTACTCCAGTGATACTGTGCAAAAACCAGGGACTGGAGAAAGAGAAATGTGTATTCAAGTTCTGACCTTGCTACTTACTGTGTAACCTTGGATAAATTATTTGAATTTACAGACCCACAGTTTCTAGAAGTTTAAGGCAGTAACACCTAACCCATCTCCTATGAGGTTGTGAGAATTAAAATATATAACAAATGCAGGAGGGGGATCATGTGATGAGATTGTTACTGTGCTTTCTACTTCCTGACAAAGCATATCTTCCCATTTGTTTAAGTCTTTTAAAATTTCCCTCATTAAGGCTACAAAAGTTCTTTGTAAAGGTCATATACATGTTGTGGTAAATGCATTCCAAGATACTCAGCATTTTGAATTCTCTGGCAGATCACATGTCTTAATTTTATATTTCAGCTTTTTTTCCTGATAGGTAGAAGTACGATTGATTTTGTTACAAGTAATGACTAACCAGAAAATTTTTATTATTTGTTATATATTTTCCTTAGATTATGTTGGATTATTCACGCACATAATCATATCATTTATGACTGATGACAATTTTATTTCATCCTGTATAATTTCAATTTTTTTTATACTATCCACCTTATTGTGGAGGTGGGGATCTGTGATACAGTGTTGAATTGCCATGTAGAGCATCATTATTTCAAATGAAAATCTTCAAGAATTTCACCAAAGACTGATCATCTTTAACAAATTAAAGAACTGCCTACTGTTACTAGGCTGCCAAGAGGATTTTTCCTTTTCTTAAAATCCTAAATGTATGTTCAGATTTATCAAGTGCTGTTTTTTATTATATCAAATGTATGAATTTTCTTTTACCAGAAAGCAGTAATTTACATTAACTGACTTTCTAATGCTCAGTTAGCTTGCCCCAAGTATATTGTTCTTTTTATATGGTGCAGATAAAGTGAATTTTGATCATGTCTAAGAGTTTTGCATCCACGTTCATGACTGAGATCAACCTATAGGTTGGCTCTCTGGTACTTTTGTCCTCACGTTTCTGTATCAGTGTTTGGGAGATGAGAATTATTTGTTCTTGGACATTAGCAAGCACTGGAAGCCATCCCTTGTTCATCATCCATGCAGGCTTTCTTGGCGATTCTTGAGGGTGGGTACAATGTGGGCAAGTTGACTTCTGGTTTTCCCTTACCTGGAGCTACAAGATTTAGCAACCAAAAATGCAGGGCACCTAGCTAAATTTGAATTATTTTATTTGTCTTTATTAGTTTGCTAGGGCAACCGTAACAAAGTACCACAAACTGGGCTGCTTAAACAACAGAAACTTATTTTCTTACAATTCCAGAGGCTAGAAGTCTAAGATCAAAGTATTGGCAAGGGTTGGTTTCTTCTTAGGCTTCTGTCTTTGGTTTGTGGATGGCATTCTTTTCCACGTGTCTTCCAATTGTCTTCTCTGTGGGTAGGTATCTTAACCACTTCTTTTTTTTTTTTTAATTTATTTGACAGAGATTACAAGTAGATTACAAGAGGCAGGCAGAGAGAGAGGGGGAAGCAGGCTCCCTGCTAAGCAGAGAGCCCAATGTGGGGCTCGATCCTAGGACCCGGAGATCATGACCTGAGCCGAAGGCAGAGGCTTAACCCACTGAGCCACCCAGGTGCCCCTCCTAACCGCTTCTTCACCTGTTAAAGTGAATTAGGGCCCACTCTAATGATTTCACTTTAATTTAATTGAGTCTTTAAAGACCCTTTCTCCAAATACAGTTGTATTCTGAGGTACTGGGGTTAAGACTTCAACATAGATATTTTGAGGAAACACCAAAATTAAATACCTCTTTCTTTAGCTACATTCCCCTGATGATTTATCTCTAAGTTTCTCATTTTATGGAATTTGCTTGTAAAATTCTTTGCAGTTTAGTCTGTCTTCCATTTACATTAAAGCGTAACTTACAGTGGTCAGCTTTTACTTATTTCATTATTTTATCCTTTGAAAATTAATTAATGAGAACATACACTCAACAGTAACATTATGAGTTAGTATACTAAACATGTACTGGCATGGTTACTAATCCTGAGAACTGCTCTTTAAATTACCTTTATAGAATCATGTAATGCCGTCTCTTGTGGCATCTTTCACTTTTCCATTCTTCAGGATTGTGTTACATCTCTTAACTTAAAAAAAAAAAAAAAGTCATTCCACAGGGGTGGGAGGCTCAGTCAGTTAAGTGTCTGCCTTCAGTTCAGGTCATGATCCCCAGGTCCTGGGATATAGCCTCGAGTCAGGCTCCCTGCTCAGCCGGGAGTCTGCTTCTCCTTCTCCCTCTGCTGCTCCCCTCTGCTCATGCTCACTCGTTCTCTCAAAAAATAAACAAAATCTTTTGGGGAAAAAAAAAGTGTCCTCCCCTGACAAGAAACAGCATTGTTAACAAATGTTATATTCAGGAGCATCCATGTTACTAAATCAAATTTTTCATGTGATGAAATCCATTTCAAATTATAATCTTGACAAATTCCATAATAATTAACCATTTCAAGTCAGATTTTCTTTTCCTGTTCATAAGTAATGTTCATTTTAAGAATATTCTTGACACATAAAGGGGGGCATTTTTAATCAATTCTTTTTCTAATGAATTCAACAAATTCCTTTTAATAATACTGTTTATTCTTTCAGTGCACATAGTCCTCTTGCTAGAAGAATATTGAAAACTATGATCGTGAAATAAGCAGACTTTGCTCAGGGGCCTATTTTAAAAGTCAGCAGAAGCTTTGGGGGGGACCTTTTCTTCAAAATTAAAATATGATATCAGTGCTTCAAATAAACTGAAGAGTCTTTAATCTGCATTTGTTAAAGAAAGCCAGTGGATTTTTGAATGAGAAGAGAAAGCTCTGAATGCTAACAAAATCCCACAAATTCTTGGTGATTTAATAACTTTAATGACTCAGTTCAAAGAATATAAATGTTGAAATAAGAATAATTCTATAACTATCCCTTCAATTTCTTTTTTAAAGAATTCATTTATTTATTTGTTTGTTTATTTAGAGAGCTCAAGCAGGGGCAAGGGTAGAGGGACAAGGAGAAACGATCTCAAGTAGACGCTGTGCTCAGTGCAGAGACCCACAGGAGGCTCGATCTCATGACCCCGAGATCATGACCTGAGCTGAAATCAAGACTGGGTTTCTTAACCAACTGAGCCACCCAGGCAACCCCCCCTTAAATTTCAATAAAAAGGACATCAGATGCTGTTTGAGTGGCATTATGCAAAAAATGGGCAGTAAAACCAACATCTACTATAGAATCATGCATGTTTTTCATCAACTTTAACCACTGTAATTAACTCCTAAGTTAAAAAAAAAAAGAAAGAAAGAAAGAAAAGAAGTCTCTGCAAAAAATTGCTGTTGTTTCCAAAGTCATATTTTCAAATGACTTTACTCACAATAATGGCCTTATAAGGAAGCCTTTTTTCATGACTAAAGTTTCACAAGCCTAGGGAAAATGTATTCTGTAATTGCCATTACATGCATCTGTGGCTATACTGTAAAAAAGGTGAGGCATTTCGATCTTTGATAATCTCTGTAATAGTAAATGGAGCTTTTATATTTTTTATTATTGCAGTAGATTCTGTCCTAGCACCTGGAAATTTGTTTCTAACTTGAGGTGGAATATTGATGATGCTATGCAGCATGGAAGGCCATTACAACTTCTGTGATTAGTCTTTTTAATCTGGATGTCTCTTGAACAAAAAAGTGCATTGTTTTTTTCATTGTCTTTGGTACAAGTGGAGGAAATCCTGCATCTCCCATGCTCAGCTCTTAGCGTATAACAGTTTATATCTGGCTTTCCATCATTTTCTATATTGAATGAAGAGTTGCATACTGCACAAAAAGCTTTGAAGGGACTTGTTCCTCATTTAATAAATGTCAAATGTTCAAATTATAATCTTGACAAATTCCATAATAATTAACCACTTCAAGTCAGATTTTCTTTTCCTGTTCATAAGTAATGTTCTTTTTTTTTTTTTTTTAAGATTTTATTCATTTACTTGACAGAGATCACAAGCAGGCAGAGAGAGAGGAGGAAGCAGGCTGTCCGCAGAGCAGAGAGCCCGATATGGGGCTCGATCCCATGACCCTGGGATCTATGACCTGAGCCGAAGGCAGTGGCTTTAACCCACTGAGCCACCCAGGCGCCCCAGTAATGTTCATTTTAAGAACATTTATATCTGGCTATTTTAAAATTTGTCACAACATTTACATCTCTGTTGGGCATTTTGTCACAACATTTACACTTGTGTTGGGCATTTTGAGGTTCCAACGTACACAAATAAAAACTGATATAAACAACCATTGCGAGAACTGAAAAGGCTGAATTTGCACCTCTCTCTGCCACATCAGTCAGCCTGCCTGTCATGAACCAAGTCCATAAACATGGGTTGAATGAAGGTCAGAAGGGTTCTCCAGCAGTGTTCGAAGGGCACCCAAGAGTTCTTTGGATGTCAGGGCACACTGCCCTCCAGGGGGAAGAAGGAGCTGAGTGGACAGGACCCTGGGCTTGCAGTCCCCATTTTACCCAGACTGCTCACTCTTCCTTATGTTCATGGATCAGATTTCTGGGGAAAGCTTCAGGTAGAATAAGCAGTTATGTGTCTAAAATTTTGACAGTCACTGTTCCCTAATTAGATAAAGAATGTATCATGAAATTTGCACCTCCAGGACCTGGATGCAAGATTGCCTCGAGCTCGTTGCTCTGTATGTCATTAGAAACTGGAGTTACTGCCGAGTTTCTAGCTGTCTAGAACAGACACATTCGTTAGAGCAGATAAGTGTCTGTGTCTTGTGGGTGTAAGCTCAGCCTTGAACCAAGGTTGTCAAGAGTAGAGTCATGAAGGGGACCCAGGAGAGCAGATTTAAGGTTGAAAAGTCATGATCTACACCTTCATGTATACGATGAGCTACAAATACACAGGCATAGGTGATACAAGGACAAAGGCACAGGTACGTGCTTAAGAAAAGCATGTATCTTTTCTTAGATACTTAGATACTTCTCTTTTTAGAAAAGAGAGCTTAAGGACATAGGAAAACTTTCTCTAAGTAGTAGATTTATGAGGGTGGACTTACTCTTTTTACATTCTTCTCTGGCTTTATTAAGTTTTGTGTAATTTTGGCTTCCAATGGTGTTGGCAGGGGAGGAAACAGAATATAGGCCACTGTATATACAACACTTGACTTTCCTACCTCTACATAGCCTCACATGAGTTCTGAGGCAAGCAGACCTGCTTTGTAACCTGGGACCCTCTCCTGATAGCCATACCCATGTTTTCTTTTGCTCACTGGACATCTCCACCTGGACAGCTGGCAAAACCTTACCATCTACCTGCCCCATACTGACTTAACCACTTTCCTCATCTCTACCTCTAACTGAAATCACTACCAGCTCTTCCTCCTCAAAATTAATCATCAGTCTCAGCTAAGAACAAGTTGTACCTATTCAGCCAACCTTTAGAACTCAGAGTCATTATAGACTCCCCCTATCCTTTCACATAGTCCTTAACCTCCTGAAACTCAAAATCTGTCTCCTCTTTACCATCCTTGCATCCATAGCCTAAGTAGGTACCTTGCTATTTCTTTTTGTTTTACTTAGTGTTTGTCCTCAGCATATATGCAGTAAGTACTTGCTGGATGGATGGGTGGATGGATGGATGGATGGATGGATGAATGAATGAATGAATGAATCACCAAACAATCAGTTTAATCAAAATACCAGAGATAACATTCACTGGTTCAAAATAATCCCTAGTAGGGCCTTTGGCTGCCATGGAAGAAACACAAAGTGTTAAAACTGCTCACCAAACTTGAGAATTCCCATGTCCCCATGTTACTCCTGGCCTGTCTCCACTGTGTGTCATCATTCACTAACCCTGCCCATTCACATAGCCCCAACCCCAGTGGAGGGGTCAACCATATTACAAGGGAGGAAACAGCTGTCTTCAGGAGACATAAAGATAGCTCCCAGCCCAGGTACATTGACAGGGATACACTGGAAATGTTGTCAGGGTCATCAGGAAATGTTGCTCTACTAGAATCCACCAATGAATCACTAGATGATGCAGAGGAAACAGCTGTACCCTGCCTGACGATATGTAGAGAAGATTCAAAGGTAGGGTGGAATGTCTAAGTTTGGGCTCTTTGATCCTTAGACCTGCCCATGTAGATCACTTGACAACTTCCAGCTGGTAGAAGTAACTCAGGAATTTTCCATGCCTATTTATGTAAGTGTCCTTGCATGCCGCCTCCCTCCATCCCACCCCCTGATCCACCACCTTCTCCCCTTATGGTCACTTCTCCACATGATGCTGAACTTTCAGATCTATAACTCCCAGTCTGCCCTATGCTCTTTGGACCAGCTTTTGCTTATGGTCTTTCTTGTGGACTCTGGAAATTGCTCTCCTCTGCCATCTTCCTCATGTCCCTCATGGGCTGAGCATGTCCTGTCTGGCTCAAATTTCTGGTACCTGGTTATTCTGATCACGTTTTTGCTCCTCAATGTAAAAGGAAAATATCCTGTTGACATCAGAATTTCAAGGCTTGTTCAGAGGAATCCTGTGACTCAGAACATGGCTGCAAAAATGTAGCTTCATACGGGCAAGAGATTAAGTTCATTTTCTGCTCAACTTGATTAGAAAATAGGGAAATATAATTTAATATAACTGTGAGACATTATTTTTTCATAAGTTTGACCAAAAGTTAAAGGATTTTAAAAAGTAAGAGAGTGTAAGTTATTTACACACATTCATTTGTGAAATATTAATGGGTAGATATGTAGGATGCTATTTTGGCAATATTTACAAAAATGTACACTTTTCATACCTTCTCCACTTTATTCCAATTTCGGTTTGCTATGTCTTTCCTTTGCACATTTGCCCAAGAACTAATGTCTAAAGATGTTGATTCAGTTTTATTAAGCATAGAAACTAATGGGAACTACTTTACATCCATCTGGAGGAAAACAGTTAAATTAATTATGGAACATATATACTTTAAAGTCCTAGGGAGTAATTAAAATAATGAGGTGGATTTATATGTGTTGTCATGGAAAGATGCTGCATTCATTTTATTAAGTGACAAAGGCAAGTGGGAGAATAGTATGTACATCACTACCCAGTCTGTTAAAAAATCACAGTATATTTTTATGGCACATCTATATGTTAAAAAGCTTAAAATTACCTTTAAAATAATAGACACCATATTTTTTTATTGTAGTTACCTCTGTGGAGAAAGCTGAGTTTTAGAGAAATGTGGTAAAGGGAAGGGCTAGATTTATGTATGTTGTTAGAAATATTTGCAACAAGAGAATATATGCACTATTATTAGCTTTGTCATTAAAAATGTTAAATAAGCTTAACAATGTAAATAGTACCTGTTTATTAGCTAGATAAAATAACTGCTAGCTGACGCAAAACATAAAACATAAAATCTGAATGACTTAACAAAGGTTTATTTCTTGTGCACATAAAATTTGATGTGTATCTTTGCTAACTGGTGACACAGAGACGCAGGCTGCTTCTGTCTTGTAGTTCCATGTCTCAACATGAGCTCTCCATCTTCCTACTGAATGCATGAAAGAAAGTGGAGGTAACATCCTGGATCTCAAATGAATTGGGCCAGAAATGACAAATGCTGCTTCTGGCAAGAGTAGTCACATGATCCGTTTTTTTTTTTTTAAGATTTTATTATTTGTCAGAGGAAAAAAGAGCATAAGCAGGGGGAGTGGCAGGCAGAGGGAGAAGCAGGCTCCCTGCTGACCTAGGAGCCCAGGGGACTTGATCCCAGGACCCCCGGGATCATGACCTGAGCTAAAGGCAGAGGCTTAACAGTCTCACAAAATTCAACACCCTCTCACAATAAAAACACTCAGAGAACTAGGAAGAGAAAGGGCTTTCCTCAATTGAATGATGAATATTAATGAAAAATCTACAGCTAACACCATACTTAATGATAAGAAGACTAAAAACTTACAACCTAAGATCACCAGGCATCCCTGCCTGATCCTTCTTAACTGCAAATGGACTGGGAATGTAGCTTTCCTGCGAACCCAGGAAAGAAGCCAAGAAAGGATGTGCATGAGCACTTGCAGTCCCTTCCCTTAATTGTTACATAATAGGTGTTCTTTTTATAGTTTGTTAGGACAATAACCCTCTTTGTTTCCTGGAGTAGTGTTCTTCACCTTGCAGTTGGCCACGTTTTTTGAGCATGCTTTCAGGGTCACATCTGATTTTTAAAAGAACGCTATAAATACCTGCAGGAAAGGTTCACCCTTCTTCACTGAGTAGCACATTTCTGCACTGCCCTTTGCAAAAACCTCTGTAATTTCAGTGGATGAGAATTACCTCATTCTTTTTGCTGCATGGTCAGTATCTTCACTTTAGGGTGTCTGCTGTACACCACCCGAGTGTGCCTCAACATCTGTACAGTGCTATCAGGCATAGTGAAAACCAGGACTTTCTTCTGGGGGAAAGTACACAAGCTAGAGATAACATAAGGATGGTGAGTTATCTTTTTTTTTTTTTTCTTTTTTAATCAGTATAGCGTGTTAGGCCAAGGAACTAATCCTTGGCATCTCCATTCCTCCTTCTTCCTAGGACTTCCAGGGTTATAGAAATTTAGACTCGGGGTTTATAGATGTTTGCTTATACCATGATTTCCATAGTTTTGCCTCCCTCTATCTCTTAAGAGGGAAATTTTGGTTGTTGACCAAAGCTTACTCACTGGTATATCTTTTCAGTGGTTAGTTCCAAATAGGATATCCCATTAAAATCCTATTGCAGACATCAAGGTGGTTTCAAAAACTTCTCTTAGTTCACAGTATGTTCTGTGCCTGCTTAGACTCGCTCACAAGCCCACTTGTAAAACACTCTGAGAGTATGGTGAAGAAGCCCATCAGGGAATAACCATGTACCTAAGCTTCACTCTTTAAAGAGAAGAGGTTGCAGAGCCTGGTTGGCTCAGTCAGTTAAGCATCCAACTTTTGGTTTTAGCTCAGGTCATGATCTCATGTGGTGAGATCGAGCCCCGCATTGGTGCTCCACACTCAGCAGAGTCCGCCTGAGATTCTTTCCCCTTCCCTCTCCCTCCTCCTCGGCTCCTGTTGCCCACCCTCCCCAACTCATGCTCTCTCTGTCTCTCTCAAATAAATAAAATAAAATAGAATAAAATAAAATAAAATCTTTTAAGAGAAGGAGTTGTAGCAGAGGGATCCCATGGTGACAGTCAGCCAGGAGATGCCTGCAGAAAATGGAATCCTCTGAGTCAGGGGGAGGGTAGGTGATCCTGGACTGTCTATTCTGCTGAAAGCAGGGTACAGTGTCCAGAGGAAGACACAGTAAAGGGCTGGTCAGCTTCCAGAGTTGGACAGGAGGGTGATTGGGGAAGACTCAGGGGAAGGGCGCCGTAACATGGGAAGGTGTTGGGACAGCACACCTGTGTCAGTTACTAAGCAGAGGGAGTTCTCGAGGATCCCTGGGTTGAGGCAGCAGCACTGTGGGTAAATGAACCCCACAGACAATGCCCAAATTGTGTGTGATTCTCATTTTCACATTCCTTCATTTTATCTATTTGTTTTTTGTACTTTGGCTACAAGGTCCTTCTTTTTACCCCTGAAGCATTATGGAGGTATGAGAAGAGAAATGAGTTAACAGAAGGTTGTCCCCAGAGGGGTACCTGGGTGGCTCAGTTGGTTGAACATCTATCTGCTTTAGGCTCAGGTCATGATCCCAGGGCAGATCAGTCCTGGGGTCAAGCCCCAAGTTGGGCTCCCTACTCAGCAGCAAGTCTGCTTCTCCCTCTCCCTCTGCCTGCCCCTCCCCCTGTCTGTGCTCACATGCTCACATTCTCTCTCTGTCAAATAAATAAATAAAATCTTTAAAAAATGAGAGGTTTATCCCCAGGTTGGGAGGAGTAGAATAGCATGGGCTCTGGAAGAATTCGAACAGGAGGGGTAGGCCCAAATCTGTCACATACTAGGCCTGTGATTTGTGCACATTCACAACCTTCTAAGCCTCATGGTCTTGTCTGTGAAATTGGCTCAATCAGCCTGGTCTTGTATGAATGACCATTAGAATGTATGTGTTGTATGTCAAGGCCCTGGCACTGTGCATGGTATGCATTGCATCTTTGATGATCGGCAGTTACTACTATGATGATTTTGACCCCAGACATTAGTGCCTTCCTCTCTGGGACTTGTTAACCCAGGAGATGTCAGAAAATATGCAGTGTTCTAGGACATGGTACACCCAACCAGCCCAAATGGCTGCTTAACAAGAAAACCTTAGTAAATCTTCCCCAGTGGAGGATATATTATTTAATTTGGGTTTGGGGGAGTATTTCTCAACTGAATGCAACTCCATACTCCTAGAATTTGTGTGGGTCCTTCCCTCCCAGTTGCCCTTCCAATAATCTGTCCCTATTTTCATTTACTTATCTCTTCCTTGCTTAGAGTTTGCCAAAGTGTATTGAGCATAACCCATTTAATGAATGTATAGGCTCTGCATCTCCGAGCCCAGGGCAGAGTGCCAGCCTAGTGGCTTTTGGGTATCTCACCTCAAGGAAATGCCATCCTTATTTCTCACAAACTCCTTGAAGATGATGTTCATAAAACACCTAATTTGTGCCTGTGCATTGTGTTCAACTGCACTTGAACAAGAATTCAGGATATCTTCCATTCTTGTCCCAGGTGGGAGCTGGTCAACCAAAGTAGCCACTGAGAACAGTTTTCCTTCCATTCTCAGCTCTGAATCATATCATTTGAGGGTCTGACCCCAGCTCACCACTCCCATAGCCTCAGCTACTGTACTGCAGTTTAATTTAAAATTACCTCCCACTGAAGGGCTTATAACTTGACTGCATCCATATGGAACCCCAACCCCTTCATTCCTTTTTATTTTCTTTTGGTATTAAAGGATACTCAGCCATTATTGTCTTTACATGATTCTTGCTCCTAAAATCTAAAATTCTATGGGCAAGTAATAAATCTTATTTATCCTAGCATCCCCACTAACACAGTGCCTTCTAAAACGCAGATGCCGAATTAATATTTAGGGAATAAATAAGCCAGCATAAAAGGGGTATAATTTATTAAGATTTATTTCTCACATTCTTAAATAATCTAAAACAATGCCGGGATATGTCATTTAATTTTACAGAATGGCAGATTAAAAGGGTTAGTAGAGGCTAAGAGTTGACCATGTTTTGGTATCTTTTGACCACCTTTAGGGTTTTTTTCTTGATCCCAACTATTTTACTGATGAACTGACACTTCCAAAAAAATGCATGTTTGAGTATCATTGACCTTTTCAGATGACAAAATAGAACGGTCCATTTTACAAATCTGTTTTACAAACAAACAAAACTGGTAGTCTTAAATTTCATGAATAATAATAAACGTATGACCAGTGTCATTCATAAACTTAGATTCTAAAGCTAATAAAATGGTGTATTAAAGGGAACAATGTTTGAAGCCAAACTCCCCCCATGAAGAAAATAAACCTCTGTGTTAACCATATAGAAGAGGGACACAGAGATGTTACTCACTGTGTTCCCTACAGACATACCTCAGCCCCCCCCCCCACTTAGAAGACTGATTGCTAATTTTTAAAAAATTTTTTTTCATTTGCTAATTTTAATGACAAAGTGAGGAATCTGCCCCTGCCAGCACTAGTGTTGAGAGGGCTGGGAAGAGCTGCCACATCCAGCACCAGAATGGGTGCCGCTGGATCTAGCTCGGGCCCTCTCTGCTTCATCTCGCAAAGCCTCCTCATACTGGGATGGGAAGCACCTGGGGTCAGACTCATGGATCTTCGTGAGAAATTCCAGCAATTTCATCTTGCTGGTTTCCGCATGGGCTCTGGGACCCCACAGGAACTCATAGCGTGGAGGATCACTGTCAGCCACCTGCCGGTACTCCAGGTATTCTTCTTCCACCAAATCTTGGGTGATGAACTTCCTGGGCTCCCCAAAAATGAAGTGCTTCCTCCCAGAATATAAGTCCATCATATTCAGCACTTCCCAGATTTCCTCCTCAGTGGCACAATTGCCCTTCATGAAGATCACACCCAGGACAATTATCAGGAGGCTGGTCTTGGGCATGCTGTCCTCACCACCGAGCCTCTCATTGTAAGTGAGGCCCAATTTGTTGACAAGGACATAACTGTGGTTGGTGGGGTCTACCTCATTCATATCAACACCAAAGACCAGCTCCATGCGCTCAGAGGCTTTCTTGAGAATCTCAGGGAACTCATTGTTGTACTCTTGGATAACATCCATCATATCTGCCCTTGTGATGGGCTCTTTCATTTGATACTTGTGCAGCAGGAACTGCACCAGCATTGTCACCTTCTCATCTAGAGGGTCTATGGGGAAATTCTCAATGTCGGACAGGGACTTTGATGAAGAAGCAGAACTATCATCCTTTTCTAGGCTGCTGGAGCCCTCATCTGGTTTTCTTGGTGAGACGGCTGTGATGAGAGGGTAAGAAGAGTAGGCACTCTGGGGAGCACTGGGTGTTCCAGCAGCCAGAGCTTCCTCCATGTTGCCAGGCACCAGAGGACCAGAGGAGGGAGAGGTCTCCTCCACAGCCTTGGAGACCTGTGTAGCCTCCAGGCCTTGGCTCTTGCTGGGGGCATAGTATTGTTCCTGTGTGCAGCTTGGGATCTCCTGACCCTGAGACATGCTCACTTCTGTTAGTGGTAGCAGGGAGGAACGTGGGCAGGAGGGTGGATGATAGGGGATCACAACCTACGGAGAAAGGGAGGATGTGAGTGGCCTCATCTGGTAAACTCAACCGTGGAAGAGTGTCCACCCATCTTTTCCTGAGAACAGTACTCTAGAGCCTCACAGTTCTCCTTTCCTGAATGGTAAGAAGCTGCAGGAGGAGTGAGAAGAATCCTCAGGGTGCAGCTGGCTGATACAGCCAAAGCTTACCACAGCTGACAACAGGGTAGGTAGGGTTAGGCCACCAGCTACCCCTGCCTAACACCTCCCAGGGGTGATGATACAGGTTGGGATCTGTATAGTTCCTGCCAGTGTGGAGTGGATGTTCCCTCGATCTTCACCGAGTATCTTACCTTGATTGTGGTAGAGGCTGGGATTCCTCCTCGGCTCACTGGAGGCTACACTCAGACTCCTGAGGAAAAGTAAAGGGAAAGTACTGCCAGGCAGGCCCTCCACCGCCCCCCCCCAGCTCCGCCTTGATCCACTCAGGGCTTACAGTAGAACTCTAAGGGGCCCCTCCGTTCTGGAGGACAGGTCCCCTCAGTCCTTGCGCAGTCCTCCTTCTGTTGACTTGTGCCCCCTCCCCCACCTCAGACCTTGGCCCTCACCACCGTTGGATTCCTGAGGCCCCAGTCAGTGGGTGCCTCAGTCTGACAGTTATTTCAGGGTTTTGTGGGATGAGAAAAGAGACAGGGCTTTACTCAAGGGGGTCCCTCTATTCTGTCATTGTTGGTTCCCTCATTCAATATCCTCACTTGGCCAGTTGTAGGACTTCTTTTGCCGATAGACGCCACGCCTTTCAGTACTGGCTTTTGCTATGAAACGTTGAAAGCGGAAGTTAAGGGACGTTCCTTCCGCTTCTGCTCCCTGTCCGCCCCCCTCACTGTGTCCGAGTCCTCCCAGGGCTGAGAGCTAAGGTTCTGTGGGGCTCCTTACATTCCGGGGTAATTAACTTCATTTAATGAGGTTATTGGAATCCCTTCAGGGCCAGGGAGTCCTCCCTCCTCTGAATTGAGGTTGTGTCCCATATACCAAGATCCTCACCACGATTGGACTCCCAAGAGGCTGGAATCCGAGAGAGCCTCTGATAGTTCTTTTGGAACTGCCCATTGCTGACAGTGGTGTGGAACTCTTAGAGCTCCCTCCATTCTGGAGTCAGGGGTTCCCTCAGCCTGGGACTCCTCCCTCACGAAATAAAACATGTGCACATTTAAGTGATTAAACAATTATCTCAAATGATTAATTTTAATTCCATATTCATAATATGATCTAAAAATCTCATTTAATAACATATTCCCATCATCCTGTAGTTAGTGTGGTTAAAATCTAGATGAAGATAAAGTGAAAAATATATATATGTAGTTCATATCTTAACATATGTGTCTCAAGTCAGGGTCTCCAAGAAGCAGACCCTGAAAGAAACTTTGTGTGGTAGTGTGCCCAGGGTAAAACCAGTGAGAAGGTAGAGGCAGCATGACAGAAAGGAAGAGGAAGCCAAGCAAAGATATGGTTCCAGGTGAGGTCTCAGCCTGATCTTGTGGGTAGCTCTGGACCATAAGTTCAACTTCAGAGTTCACCGTGCCTTGTGGCAAAAGATCTGGGCTTTTAAATTCCCACACTGGTCATTCATTGGCTATATCTCACTCTGGGATTGTGGGGGGCAGAGGTGAGGGAGTGAGGCATGGGGGCTCCAAGACATTTCTGAGTCTTTTTTGAGGCACTGAGACTCCAGTGTCCAGGAGCAATCCCTTCAAGATCAGAGGTACAGCACTTCACAGCATGATCCACAGAAGCTAGATGGATGCAGAGTCAGGGGAAGGGATCTGAGAAAATTCATGACTGGATGCCAGTGGGGCCTGCGACTTGGTATGGTGGGATAAACAGTGGACTTTAGGGACAGAAGAGTACATGTTCAAGGCCTGGCCTTACTCATCAGGCCTAAGCCTGGGCAGATTACTTGGGTAATCTCTTACACGTATGTTTGTGAATAAATCCTTTTCATTTTTATTCTCAAACTCTAGCAAAATACCTGGCACATAGTTGGCATTCAAGAAGGGAATGTTGAATAGATGAAACCACTAAACGTATTTTTACATAGCTCTGGTGGGATTCAGCTTGTTGGGTTTTATTGTTGTTTGTTACTTTTTTATTTTTATTGTTCTCCCTTTTCATTGCATAGAACTTTACTTCTGTGATTTTAATTCACATCTTACTGGAATACCAACTATCTCTACCTCCAGATTGACTCCAGGATTAATGTTCACATCATAAATTTGTAATACATATGTGCATTTAAAAAATCACATGTATGTGTGTGTACATACAAACACACATATACACACACATATATGTATATATATATACACATATATAGAGGGGGGGACTTAGAAAGCCCCCCACTAGTCAAGAGTGAGCCTAAGATTTTTTTCCTCCTCTTATCAGCCAGATCCTAGGAAGCAGATTCGAATGCTAGACTTTGATGAAGTTCCCCATAAAGGCACTATGAAAAAAAATTGAAATATATTTGATTAGCTAATTATTCTTAAAATAATCAGTGTGAACCTACCAGGCAGGTCATACTTAAGTGGAGAAGTCATAGACAATAGAGATTATGAATTTATTGCTCATTGCCTAAAAAGACAAGGAAAATTTTAACTTACATTTACTCTGAGAGGCCATGGCAACGCTTATTATAAAATACCCCATTATTAGGTTGTTCTAAGATCTATGCTTATTTGACTATTTATTTAGTCTCATGGGTCATTTGTTTCTCTTTAGACATTGATGGCTCCATGACAGAGCATCTCAAACTTATTCCATGAACCTATTAGGTAAAATCCACAACCTTTTATGTTCAGAGATTAACAACAGCAAGAAACAGTTACTGAGAATGTGCTTGAGCCTGGTGATGTGATGAAGGTGATCTCATCTGATTTCTCATTTAATCATCAATACAATCCTATGAGTTAGGGACTATAGTCATCTCAGTTTCATAAATGGGGAGATTTGGGCTTAGAGAGGTTAAGTAACATGACGGTGGGCTTGTAGCTAGAAAAAGGCAAAAGCAGGATTCACACTCACGTGATCTGAAACCAGAGGCTCAGACCCAGCTTTCAAAAGGGAGAAAAAAAGTTTGAAAGTCTGTATTAAAACTCAAGATTCTCTTTGGGGAGTCCAGCCTACTTTAAAACCTGGGAAGATGAAAATACACAGAAAGGTTCTGCTCCTCATATTAATAAAATAAAACCTGTGTCCCCAGCCAGTCAAATCAGAACATTTTCTACTCCCCATAACTTTCTCAAGATACCGTACTGACCTCTTCTTCACTGCTAACTCCAGTGGACACAGCTGCTTATTTGAGAAATACCATCGTAAGGGATTGCACAATGAAAAGCCATGAAAGTCTCACTTGCACTCCTTAGACAGAAAATAAGAGTTAACTTAATCCAAAAAAAAAATCATGGGAGGATTGAGGTTCTGATAGAACAGCTGAAGGTTTTAAGAAATCTTTTTATTTACCTTTTAAAAGACAGATTTTTTAATGGTTCTCTTTTAGTAGATCTGTCTCCTTTCAGTAAAAATAGAGCACTACAGAAGTCCTCATTAGGTCATTTTCACTAAGAAAGAAAATATAATTTCCCTGCCTATAATATGGGTATGTCATGATTGGAAAGGAAACCTCATGAATTTGGAGGTGTCACCAAGTGCAGGGAGGGCAAAGATGTGAGAGGAGCCTCGGCCAGCAAGGAGAGGTTGTTGGCTTCACCGAGGAGGCAGAGGCACATGCGCAAGTTCTCAAATCACACCTGGGTCTCTGTGGACTGAATTAGGGCTTAAAACCGGCTCAGGGCTGGCATTAGGGAAAGGCTTGCTCTTCGCTGGGTAACTTTACTTCGTCCAAAAGGCCAGGGCTATACTAGGAAGGAACATAAATCCTGCACAAAACAGACCTTCACATTGGAAGTGTTCATCTGAGCCAAGTAGGTAGGTTTTTTTCTTTTTTTTTTTTTTCCTAAGTACCAACTATGGTGATCCTGGGGGGAAATGGATTTGGGGTAAACACCACCTGCATTGGCAGCTGAGAGAATGTGACAGGAGAGTTTGGCATCTGAACGCCATTATGTATGTTGCATTATGAGTAGAATGTGTGAATTCCATCTGTCCCAAGACTGTGGTTCTTTATTGCTAAAAACCCGTTTTGACAGACCAGTTACAGATGGAAAAGACACCCTCATTTATCTAAGCTGGACCCCAGGCTGTCTCTGTGCTGTATAGTGTGCCATAATAAAGTTAGTTGAGGCAATCTAATTCCTAATGCTCTGATTGTAATGTCTGATATTCGTGCTCTTCCCAGTTTTTGTCCACCATCCTGGCTCTGGTCAGGAAAACAGGGACTAAAAATGGGTGGGGTACAAGTCAAGGTAGGAAGTCAGTTACCTTGTTTTGCATTCTCATACTCTTTTCAAGGCCATGCTGGGGTGACTGCCCAGGAGACTTCTGCTAGTCCTGGTAGCAAGCTACATGAGCAGTGAAAGGAACAGAACAGAAAGCCATATTTCCTACTGAGATTTATGTTGGCAAATTGTTGCTGCCAGGGCCGTGGGTTATACTGAGACATTTCTGAGCTTCCTTTGGGTTTTTGAACAAGACGAGCTTTGCAAAGTCTGAGAGCCATAGAATTGCTCTTCTGTTTCCTTGGTTAGGTGCAATTAATCATGGTGGTATGCCACCAACAAATGAAAATGTTTTTCTTTTAGACAGGCAGGAAAGTTGGAAAGGACGTCAGGAAGAGTGTTCTACTCTAAATACATCTTTATTTATTTTAGAGTCTGTGCAGGATGTTTTTATTAGTACGTTTCCAACGAGAGGGCTGAAACCCCACTGCAAAGCGAGTCGACAACACTGCAGTCCTGTGGTCCCAGTCGTGCCCTCTTGCTAACTTAAGGATGTCTCTACTGAATTCTTCTCACCATAGTACTGTAGGAGGGACATTCTACCTCCAGTAGAAAGACACTAGGGTTCCCGGATCTGTGGATTCCAGACATCTGTGCCTAGGTATCTGACCATACCTGCTTTTCCCAACTAACATTTTATGCGGACTAGCTGCAGTTCTGCTTAGGAATTTTCACAAGAGATGATTTCACACAAACTCATTCCAGTGTGCTTTAAATGCCTTTCGATAAAAGTAGCATGCAACTTCTTTTTTGTTACTAGGAAAAGTGAAGTTTCAAGACGGGTTTCACTCCTTCCTGGTTCAACTTTGAGGTCTGGTAGTGAACAGCTTCTTTGGAAGAGGGCACATATATGGATGCTGTCAGCATTCTTAACTGCTTGGCTTTATCCTGACAGCTTGGGTTGCCAACTCATGGAAACAGTTGGATCAAAATATTTTAGCTACAAAATTTCCAGTGCCTGCAACTCAAAACTAACAAGAACAACAAGCACGCAAACCTCCTCTGGAAAATATGTCTTCTACAGCATGTGACACAAAGATCGACACTGAGAGTGTTCTATTTTTCCAGAATGAGGGATAAAAAATTAGGCCCACAAAAAGTCTATTTATTTTTACTATTACTTTTCAAGTTTATTTGTTATTTTGTTTTACAGCTCAAGGATTTCCCAAAAGCCCTGTGAACTCAAACTGCTGGGTTTAATATTACTCTTGCTCTCCTGCAGCTGACAGGAAATTTTCACGTATGTTTGATTTCAGTTGTGTAGCATTTATGCTTTAATGGAGGCTGTCTGATCTGGGGTTTAAAGCAAATGGAAATAAAATTTTAAAATCCACTTATTTCACAATTTAAATTGAAATAACTTTTGGATTCAGTAACTTCCAAGGATTTTTTTCATCTAACTATGTCCCTTAAACTTTTTTGCCCCTAACAGTCTTACCTCTAAACAATGATGTCTCATGGAATCAGGTCTCATTGCAGACAAGGTAAATTCTAGTTTTGATTTCTGT
Organism: Taxidea taxus jeffersonii; assembly: GCA_003697995.1. Taxonomy (NCBI): domain Eukaryota; kingdom Metazoa; phylum Chordata; class Mammalia; order Carnivora; family Mustelidae; genus Taxidea; species Taxidea taxus. The sequence goes on along the minus strand of ML099503.1, from coordinate 39,342 downwards.
TTTCCTGTCCTCTGATGAGTGTTTATTAAATAACCATTCTCAACAAGTCACATAACCTTTTGAGGCCTCAGACTCTCCATTGCTTGCTTGCTTTTTAAGATTTATTTACTTAGGGGTGTCTGGATATCTTGGTTAAGTGTCTATCTTCAGCTCAGGCCATGATCCCAGAGTCCTGGGATCAAGCCAGGCATCAGGCTCCCTGCTCAGCAAAAAGCCTGTTTCTCCTTGTGTCTGCTATTCCCCCTGCTTGTGTTCTCTCTCTCTCTCAAATAAATAAATTAAAATCTTTAAAAATGTTTTCATTTATTTGAAAGAGAAAGAGCATGTAAACATGTGAGGAGGGGGAAGGATGGAGAGAGAGAATCTTCAGACTCCCCACTAAGCACAGAGCCTGATGTGGGGCTTAATCTCATGACCCATGAGATCATGATCTGAGTTGAAACCAAGAGTCAGACGCTTAATCGGCTGAGCCAACCGGGTGCCCCAGGCTCCCCATTTCTAAAGGGAATTTGTTAAATATTAAAGACACTTTGAACTTTAATGCTGCATTTATAATTTTGCTATTGGCTTACGATCCTTCTAAATATCTAAAAGGGTTATATGTAGGAGTAGATACCATGACCAAATAGAAAAATAACAGACCTTGTAGTAAAAAGACCATGTTCCGATCTAAGTTCTGCTCTTCTGTGTCTTCTGTGAGCCTTAGTTTTCTCACCTGGAAAACAGATACACTTCTATTGTTCTTACAACATTGTCTGGAGAATTAAATTTGAATAAATGACAAAATATGTAACACATAGTAGCTCAATAAGTCATACTGGCTGATCTCTTTTGCCTCAAATCGTTTCCAGTGCAAATACTGAAAGAAGATCTGTGCAAAAAAAAAAAGAAGAAACATCTTGGTTTTGGCTCAGGTTGTGATCTCAGTGTGGTGAGATCGAGCCCTGCATCGGGCTCTGCCCTCAGTGTGGAATCTGCTGGAGACTTTTTCTCCTTCTCCCTCTGCCCTACCCCTGCTCTCTCTCTCTCTCTCTCTCTCTCTCTAAAATAAGTCTTTTTTTAAAAAATTGCATATGAAAAGAGAAATTTATAAATAATGGACATCTTAAATATGTTTTGCAAGAAGGAAGTTTAAATGAGGCTTAGCTGCCCCAGCCCCGCTTAATTCTAAACTCTGATCCTTACTTACTCCTGGTTATTGCCTGGATTTGACATTTGTCTTTGGTGGTCCCAATTAATCCTTTGTATAGCCATTAAGCAGCTAAGGTCTGAATCCATTTCCCCATACCACCAGAGTCAGGAATACTTAGAGCAGATGTAGGAGCTATGGTGAGTATGGGGACTGTAAGTTTTGAATTCAGAGGCAGATCACCTGCTTAAATGGCAAAGCTTTGGACTAGAAAGTCCTCTTGTTCAGCTTCAGCCTTCTTTATAAAATTCATTAATCCCTGCTGCCTGAGGTAGCCTGTTTGCCCACTGGGCCCTGACAATTCATTAGGGATAGAAAAATAAAAAAATAGAAAGTCAGGAGAGCCAAAATCCTTTTATTATAACCTTCTAATAGGAATTAAACAAAATTTTTGGAGGGCTTTGAGATGCTTAACATAAAAGCTATTGCAAAGAATACTGACCAAAATCCAGAGTTAGAGTAAATCAAACTGATAACTGTTATCAGAGTTATCTGTAAGTCAAACTATGTAGTTGGTTCTGCATAATTATGGAGAGCCCTCCTCAAACTGCAGAATTAAGACATTTTAGAATAACAGGCAATCCATTCCAACTACTCAATTTTAAAGATAAGGAAAACTGAGGCCACAGAAGTTAAGTGACCTGCAGATCAGCACATAATTCAGTTGTTCAGAGCAAGGATCTGCTCTGCCATTTCCTACTGAGGTGACTTTGGCAAGTACACAATCTTTGTAAGTTCCATGGTACTTACTGTAAAATGGGGCTAGAATAGGAGGTACCCCACGATAATTCACAGGATGCATGTAAAATGGTTAGCAAAATGCCTGGCCTATATTAAATACTATTATCGTTATTGGAATGGGAACTAAACTCTGGCATTATAATGATTTATAACTTGGAATAATGGAGAGGAGAATGCTACTTCATATATTAAGTGGAAAAAAATTTTAGATCATGTTTAGGATCAATCTTTCAACATGCATGTAGTAGAGAGAGCAATACATAACATTTACTCTAACATTTTCCTCAAAGACAAACGTCTTTGTGCTAAAGGGCAACAGGGAAATTCTCCAGCAGACATAATAATTATTTAGAAGAAGAATTCCCCTGTAACTTCATAATAAATATTTATTCCCCCTGGAAAGTCCAGATATACTTAGTGATTCCAGTCCCCTACCTAAAAAGCAAATAAGTCCAATATGACAAGTGAAAGAAGAATAATGAAGACTTGAAATATTATTGTTTTATGGTATTGAAGAGTCCTTTGTTGTGATATTATGGGGCCCTCAAAACCTAGACACATTGAGTTTTATATACAAGGAACTCTTTACTAAATAAGAAGGGATATTATGTTGATCTATCTTATGTGTTTTGGCTTCTTATTAGTCTTTTTTCAGGAGTTAACCTATTTCACAACCCAAATGAAGGCTCATAGGGTAAAGGGCAATATTTTAAACAAGTCAGATTGCATTCCAGTCCACCCTGATTCTCAGTTGCACTGTTGATGCAGTCTTTTCAGAAAAGACCTAAGACCCTCTGAGTCATTCCACTTCTCCACTTCTTTAGTGCAAACGAAGAGAAGCTTGGAGGTTCTTGGGTGGAGGTAAACTTGTATCACAGTTGGGCAGTTGCCAGAAGCCAGGTCAGTGGTAAGTGGTCCTAAGGCTATTGGGTATCATAATGGAGCCATGGAGGTCAGAATGCTGAAATGAGAGCATAACCCAGGGCACTCAAATGTTGCAAGACTTTTAGTTCCTCTCTTTGAAACTGTAGATAGGGTCTTGGATTATGTGTCAGAATAGCAGGCCATATTACCTGATTCAGCTTTGCACTTGAGAAAGAGGTAGATATTATCAGAACATTTACCTCATGATGTAATTTGAGAGTTTTTTTTTTTCCTGATGAGAACCAGGAAAAGTAAGAGTCCATTTTGCCCACTCTCACATGCATCTACTCACCCAACTTATTTTTTCCTATCTGGTTTTTGTCCCCACTGAGTAGTAAACTTGATGCCCCATAAAACATAAGTAAGCAGTAGGAGGTGCTTTATGGGGGATGGTCACCATAGTTCTCATAGGTTCTCTGTTAAAGAATAGAGAATTCAAACACTTCCCATTATGATCACTGCTTATTTTAGTATCTATATGTATATAAAATATATATCATGTTCTGTATCATGGCCCATGATATCTTGAAAAACATTTGGATATTTCTATTCCTCCAAATAAAAATTACACATTTAGTTTTCCATATAATTAATCCCAAGTGAAGTATTTGCAATAGCCAGTTATGAAAATTACATATGCCGTATTCAACTTTCGAGTAGTGCATAGTATACTCTGCCTGAAAATGTAATTAGATACATCAGAGAAACTAAATCCCAAGGAAGGCACATTTGCTTTCATTTAATTTCCCAATTGTAAGACCACAAAATGGCTCATAAAGTTGTTATGCCCATTATTATCAGTAATATTATTCAGGATGAAACAAATACTTGAGAAGCATTTGCTTTTATGCTTGGGTTTATTTGGTTCCTGACACAGTGATGGTAGAGGAACTATTGGAACAAAAGCCATAAATTAAATATGTTTGAGGAAAAAAAAATTGGGAAAAGACTAGGCATAATTGAGTTTAAAAGGTTGATTCTCTCTGAAGGAAGGTTTTTAAGGGAAAATGTATTACATTATGGAACCATTCAAACTGGCATTCATTCTGTAGTCCCTAGAGACTTTGTGCCCACATCAAATGGAAGACTGGTGTGGTCTTCAGCCTCAGGGCCAAGTTGTTCTACAGGTTGAACTCCAAGTTGTCTCATTACGTGATTAATGACATCTGCAATAAGAGTGATCCACAGTTAAGTTTGTGGTGCTTCTACATAAATAGGTTCAGTGTTAAAAGTTATAAATTATTAGGGACAGAATGCTCTTGCATGCAACCAGGAAATCACTTTTCCTGGTGGGCTTTTAATAACATCAAATCTATCAAGGGTTGACACTTCTGCTGTTACTTCCTCTAGGCAAAACCAAAACCTTAACTGTTTGTCCACGACAGCCGGGATGTTTTTAAAAGAAGACAAAGACAGGTTGGTGATAGGAATACCAGCAGGATAGGTGGTTCTCAGAATATAGATCACCTTTCTTCACTAAACCTCTTTACGTGAAGCACAAGGGTAAATGTGAGGACTTCAAATGCCAAGGTGATTCCTCTGATGGAACTCTGATGGGAGTTTTTCACATGGGCAACTTGACTGATTCTTAGAGTTGGTCACCTGTTAGAATGTGTTTTAAGCCACTTGAGAAAAAGTAATGCCCTGGTAGGCTCTACTAGGTAATTTTAAGTGTGCAGTTCAGTGGCACGAAGTAGATTTGTGCAATTACTTCTGCTGTCTGTTTCCAAATCTGTGTCAGCATCCCGAACAGAAACTTTGGACCTGTGAAACAGTAACTTCCTACTGCTCATCATCACTGACCTACTCTTGGTCTATTTGAATTTGCCTAGTCGAGATATTTCATATAAGTGTTATCAGACAATATCTGTCATTTTGCATCTTAACTATTTCATTTAGCCTAATGTCCTCAAGGCTCACTCATGCTGTGGCATGTATCAAAACTTCTGGGTTTTTTTTTTAAGATTTTATTTATTTATTTGACAGACAGAGATCACAAGTAGGCAGAGAGGCAGGCAGAGAGAGAGGGGGAAGCAGGCTCCCTGCTGAGCAGAGAGCCCGATGCAGGGCTTGATCCCAGGACCCTGGGATCATGACCTGAGCCGAAGGCAGAGGCTTTAACCCACTGAGCCACCCAGGCGCCCCAAAACTTCTGTTCTTTTTATGACTGAATATTTCATTGTACATTTTTACCACATTTTGCCTATCCACTCATCTGTTTATGGGCTTGGGTTGTTTCCAACTTTTGACATGATAAAGGCAAAAGTAGGAAAGATCTCAACAGAATTTAGATAAAAGTACTCTTGGGTGGCTCTGGTGTTAGTCACACACACACACACACA